>JANKOE010000002.1:24895695-24907873 GCA_026284465.1 Erythroxylum citrifolium | reverse complement strand
AATAAATATATGTGGATATATTTATTGGGCTAGATTGAATTAAGTTGTCAGGCTTTTATTATATGAGATATAATGGGCTGAAACTTATTGGGCTTCAATGGGATTAGGTTTTCTCTATAAGTAGAGAAACTTAGGTCTCATTAGATGTAAGACACAATTGTTACGAAACCCTAGCCACCATCGTGCATACTCGTGTGGATACCAGTAGAGGGCATTCACATTTGCAGTGTCTTGGAATCTGAAAAAGAATCAACCTATCCAAGAAAATAAGGTATTTTCGTACATCCTTGGTATTTTTGGTTATACTTCATGTTGTTATATGGTCTTTTCCGCAGTGTATTGTGAATACTCGGACCGTACGCTATCCAACAATCATCTCCACGCATATTATACATATATGCTTAATATTTTCACTTGTCATGGTGATTCCACTATCAGATATGCACTCACAATGGCAAAATCAACCTAAACTCAGTAACTTTTTCATATATCACTATCATCATCTCATCTTCCAATTGTCATTTATTTTATCTCATATATATATATATATATTTGAGAAATGAATCATAAACTCTTATATTGATAATCACATAACCATTCTAAGTCCAAGTTCAACCTTTCAAGGTCATATCAACTTGACTTATACACTTTAATATCATCATTTCTACTTATATCCTTATTTTCCCTCAAACAATCCATGGTAGTGTATTCACATTTATATCACCTTCGAGGACATATCACCAGAATGCAATTTCAATTTCATATTCAATATTACATCCACCGATACAAATACACTGAATCTTTATCTGTTATATCCAACCATATACTATATCTTATTTTTAGAAGTCCTTCAACTTTCCTCTTCTCTCATTCTTGCCTAAAATCCTATCTTATAAGCATTTCTAAGCTTCCCCATTTTACACACGATTTATCTCTTGTAAAGTTAAATTTGTCTATTATATATATATATATATATATAACCAATCCAGAATTACTGATGCATAATCATCATGAATTTCTGGTCTCAATTTTCCCTTAGTATATTCTTATGCTGAATTACAACTCTTATCACAATACTCACATAATCATTTTGGTTCCAAATTCACCCCTTTATGGTCATAACAATTTTATAATTTCATGTCATTCTGCCTGTACACTTTAGTCTCCTCATTTCTACTCATATTCTCATCTCCAATACGTCCATAAACCTTTATTTTCTCACATTTTGTCATACCCTCCTTTTTTTTCAAGGCTTTTAACAGTTCAGACTTTTAAGGAATGCTTATGCATGTGACTCATACTGGGGATCAGTTGCCGCTTTCTGCTATGACATGACTAATATGCATATAACTTGACACATATTTCATAATGCTCATATAATATAGTACTTCTGGGCTCTGATATCACATAAATGTAGCACCCCACTCCCACAATGACCCAAACCTGACATCGATGGTGATATCTGAGTCTGCGCTCCGTGAGGATGGCGTGTTAGAGCACTCAATCATTCAAAAGTCGGTATAAATTTTTTTGAATCAATAACATATTTTACGGAAATTGATATTCGGATTGGGCCCACTTTCATTCATAAGCATTTTCAATCAACACAATACAATCAATAGAATTTCAATAGCCAATAGGGCCTTTTCATAAATACATAACACTTTAGTCATAAGGTCTTTACCTTCCACCATAAAAGCCTTTGTATACACATTGAACAAAATTTCGGAATACATTATTTTAAAGAAATGGCGAAATACAAATTTATACAAAAATAGGGAAAACACTAATGCAGACGCGAACTGATCCCGACCTCTTTTTTCACTCACATGCAGTAGGTATACTCCTGTTTGCCTAACAGGGTATTCTTCTGAGCCTTGAAAAATATTTGCAAATTTTAGGTGAGTTTTGTGAACTCAATGAGTGACCATCATCGATGGTTCACCCAGTCACATCACACATAATTCACACATCTCACATTATTTCACATTCAATACACTTAATCATTCATATTATACATATGCAATGCACATAAGACTCACTTTTCTTTTGTTACTTTGTTGTGACCGAGTGCCTAAACTATCCCATATAGGGCTCATTGATAACTGTCCCTTATCCACTTGGGGGATACAGGGCTTATTAAACATTGAGCTTGAGGCTCTGAATCACTTTTGAGCTCGAGGCTCATTTTCACTCGTTGAACTTTAAGCTCTAATCGTTGGCTACTTTGGTCATAACTGCCATTATATTTTATGCATTCATGAAATGGAATGTATCACTCACAATTTCATATCGCATTCAATCTCTTTCTCATATCATCAGACCTTAGTCTGGCATTCAACATTATAGTTGAGAATTCACACTTTCATTCCTATGCAAATGCACATTTAGAACACATTTAACAATCACCTTAAGTACACATAGTTCATCCAATTCACATTCAAGTAGCACTTCAATATCCAAATCAAACATCACAATTATCGGATCTTCTGTCCGGAAACCAGCTTAAGCAATCACATCAACATAATCATTCAATAGTCATATAATACAGAATTTTAAATAACAAACAATAAAGTGTGACCATCTCGGTCTACTCACAGTATGCTCCAAAATAGCATTTGCTTCCAATTCTAGATACGCTTATATGCAGATGTTTAACCTGCACATCACAATTTATGCAATAAACAATTCACACCCGTTACAAAACTCATTTATGCCCAAATAGTTATATGGGCTATGTATAATGCATGCTTAATGACAATCCTGGGTATATGTTCTAGAACACATTATGCTCATTCCCATTTTGTAATTCATATATGTCTAATTGAACCAAAATGTCCACTTCATTGGCACATGATCATTCTAAATTCTCCTTTTAATCTTGACCCTTTTCATGTGTCTACCTTATTCATAAGCTCACACCTCAAGAACACTTGGTTACTTTATTTCATAACTCAATTTCTCGTCATCTCTTTTCTAACCTCACATAATCTCATAATATCCAAATTCTCATCCAATAGGAATCCAATTGAAAATCCCACAATGAAAAATCACAAAATTGATCCTAAAACACTTGAACCCAAGCATTTTCTAAACTCCATGAACTAGAATCCTTCCAAAAATTTAAATGATTCAAAATGATCTTATCTTGATTCTCACCGAATGAAGAGATCTTTAGCTCAAATGGAAGCTCTTTTCTTCCTCTTCCTTTTTCTCTTCTTGAAAAACTTTAAAATCTTTCTTGAAGACTAAGAAGAATTAAACCCTAGCTCAACTCTCTTCTTTTCTCTCAAACCACCAAACTCTCTTCCTCTTTCTTCCTCATTTTAGTTATCCTCTCCTTCTATCCCTCAATTCACGTTCTTTTCTTCATTTAAAAGCAAGACAACGCTTCTTCTTCCAATTATGCCTTTAATGATTGAGAAATGTCCCATTTGCCCTTTCGTTTATGCCTTATGTCTTTTATACTTAAGTGTCTTACCAAAAGTACCATTGAATATTTCTATAACCGTAACACATAAATTTAGAAAAAGTTCCCCTTGTCTTAAGTTTCAAATGACACCAAAATCATTTAATTTGGTTCAAAAATCTGAAGTATTACCACAACACTTTCAGACTGTTATTAGACTGAAACAGTACAATATTCCTAAATTTCATCCAAAACTTGAAAATCTTAGGGACTGAATTACAATTTTATGTCTCTAGTTTCCCACAAATTAGAAATCAACTCATTTGGGGCTCTACCGATCTAGAAATCATCAAAATACTAAAGTATGTTAAAAAAACATCCAATTCATACTCTTCCAATCAATACCCTTACCTTGATTCAATCATTCCTTTTCAAAACAGCATCAAAAGCTATAACTTTCATGAATACATAAAAAGAAATGTGTTAGGAATCTATGGGTTCAAGAATCACTTCATTTGGAGGTCGGATAATAAAATTATGGTCAAAAGAATCAAACAAGATTTGGTCCTCAATCATATTGAACCTGTCTTGGGACAATTAGCATAACTTTCAATATAGATGTAGGATCAAGATAATTCTTAGATGGTTTGAAAGAAGACTTCAAGACCTAAAGCTTTCATGCAGACCTAAAAGACAAATTCGATCATCTACAGGGTCCAAATAGGAACAAACGATATGATGTCACTTATAGATGATGTGACATCATCAGACGAGATAGGATTGGAATAGTTGCCATAACTTTCCCTACAGATATCGGATTAAGGTATTCTTTGCATGGTTAGAAAGAGGACTTCAAGATCTACAACTTTTGTGAAGACCTTAATGACAAATTCTATCCTCTGGAAGGTCAACACTTTGACTAGACGATTCAAGAAGGACAGTACATAGAAGAAGCAGAGGGTCAACTGTAGAGAAAACAAAAAGCATATGAGTGATTACAAAGAAAACGAATGCGGAAAAGCTGACAACCGCAGAAAAACATACGAATGCGGAGAAACTGACAAATGCGAAGAAGCTGACAAATGCGGAAAAGCAGACGAATGTAGAGCAGACTAATGTTACTAAGTAGACGAATGGGTAACAGCAGTCAAATGCCACAAGGCAGACGAATGAAGAACCGACGAAGGTGGAGCAGACGAATGCCACCCAATAGACGAATGCAAAATAGTAGACGAATGCCATAAGGCAGATGAATGCGAAACAAACGAAGGCAGAGCAGACGAATGCCACCAAGCAGATGAATGCGAAATAGTAGACGAATGCCACAAGACAAACGAAGGCGGAGCAGACGAATGCCCCCAAGTAAACGAATGCAGAATAGCAGACGAATACCACAAGGAAGACGAATGCGGAACAGAAGAAGGTAGAGCAAACGAATGCCACAAGACAAACAAATGCGGAATAGCAGAAGAATGCCCCAAGGCAGACGAATGCAGAATAAACGAAGGTGGAGCAGACGAATACGAAATAGTAGATGAATGCCACAAGGCAGACGAATGCGGTAAACCAGACGAATGGAGTCAACTTAAGATGATGCAAAGTCAACTTAAGATGATGCAAAGTCTTAGATAAAATGACATCATCACAGACGAAGCGTCTTTTACAGACGATGCAACTTTAACACTCCTAAACATCTCCCCTTCTAAGGGCCATGACTTTTGACTCCTATGGCCAAACATTTCATACTATGTACCGTTGGAAAGCTAGTAAGATAAGCTACAACTTTCTAGAAGCCAACTTTGACTAATTTAGTCTAAATTAGTCCAGTTTTCCCCTGAAGTTAGAATATGAACTTTACATTCCTCCACCAATGTACTACACCCAATTCTCAACTTCATGACAAATTTTTGAGATTCTTAGAGATAGAATTTAAATTATATGACTTCATAAGAAATGTAGCCATATGTTTCTAGTTTATCAAATCAAGAATCATCTCGTTTAGATAACTAGAGAAAAAGTTGTGGCTAAAAGACTAAAGCATACTCAGTGAACATTTTCCAGATCAACGACCAATTTGTTTTAAAATCTTTCCTTAACACAACTCATACCAAGATCACCTTTTCTACTTCATTTACTCCTCATTCTCAACTTCATTTCAAATCAATATCGTCCATAAAGAAATTATAGTCCATGATTAATCATGGGCACTAATAACAGAACATACACATATATACATATCCTTCATCAACTTACTACACATATTCAACTTCATTTTTCCTTTCATTTCACTTCTAACTTTCACCTTACTTCTTCCCATTTCATAATCTCTATTCCACCAAAACACCAAAGAAAAACATGAGAAACATTCGAGGTCCAATAGATACATCAGGTTCAGATCACCTATTCCCATTACTCTATTCCTACCTTGTTCTATGATCATCCATCCATTCATTTTTAGAGGTCCCATTTACTAGATGGATGGATGCTTATGGAACATGATAGAAACAACCTAATGAGAACAGGTGATCTGTTCCCTAATATGTCATAACTTAGAGAGAAATTCCCATACATAAAATAAAAAGGCATAAATGCAAAAAAAAGGAGGAATATAGAGCTAGACAACCACGACAAGGAAGTGAAAAATGAGGATCTAGATGGAGAAAACCATGTGAAAGAATGTAACAAAGGAAGGGAGAGATAAAAGAAAAAGCAAGGAAGAGCACCACCTCTATAAGATCTTTCTTTGACATTTCTTTTGTTAGTTTTTGATTTCCACCATGCCTTTAGACTTCTGAATAAATAATTTCTTTCCTTCACCAAGGATAGTCATTGTTGCCAATTTTCCCTTTAAAACTCCCTAGTTATAGAAAACTAAAACATTCATCTTCTTTTTCTCTCTGTTACAATCCTAGATAAGAGCAACATTAATAAAGAGTGCAACAAGAATTCTAGTTGGTGAGAAAGAGTGAATAGGGAGAAACTCAAAAAAACAAAAAATGTAAGAAAAATCTTGGAGCTATATGTATAAAAAGAGAAAGGAGAAATTTTCGATTCTCCTTCATATATGGAGCCTTTCTTCTTCATTGTAAAAGAAAACCATTTGATCTTATAATATCTTCAAACATTGGTAGTTATATTCCTTTGGTTCATCTATATCAGCCATAACTAAAAGTGAGGATAATTGAATTACCAAATATGTTTATGAAGTTTCCATATCTTATTTTATGTTACTATTTCATCTTTAAGAACTGATACATAAGGGTCTCTACCTTTCTCTTGACATAAGACATTATATTTTCTACGAGTGTGATAAAATTATTAAAGATAATCATTTTGAACCTTAATTCCCTTATGTTGTGAGTGATTAATAATTCTATCAGTGATTAATAATTCTATCCTAAAGATTTACCTATCTTTTGTATTCAGATGATTATTGACATATCTAAAGTTAAAAGAAATAAAAAAAGTCACAAAATAAGTTGAAATTAGAATGATAGAACTGACAACAACATTTATGATGATTAGGCATGGGTCGTTAAACAAATCTTAACTTCCAATTTCCAAATATGCAATTAAGATATGTTATAATTTGTTTAAACCTTATTTTGATTAAACTTGGATGACAATCAACAAAGTTATGATCTCTTGAAGCTAAAGAATCACAATAAGAATATACGCATATTATCAAAACATAAGGCTAAAGTGGCTATAAATAAGACCAAAATAAAGGAGGAAAGGCATATAACTTTTTTGTCTTTACGTTCTAGCTTTTCACAAAAATCTCCTATATTTTTTTCGTAAGGCATTAGTGTTAGTTTCTCTTTAATAAATATTAGTAGTAGGCATAAAATTATTGGCTAACTTTCTTTAAAACTTTGTAAATTGAGAGATAATTGAGTCTCACTATGAAGTATTTTATCTATTCATATATTAAATTGTTATTTTGTGTTTTTATTTTTCTGATTATTTTGATCAATTTCTAATGCATGTAATGAGTTTATTAATCAAAATAATCAACTGATAGACTAAATATTAAATACATAAAAGTTCAATTTCTTTAATCTTTATAAGAATTGGGAGTTTTTAATTTGCTACATTAGAAAATATTAACTTTTACGTAGAGTATTCAACTAGATTAAATGCAACCATGGATGTTTAATTATCTTACTTTAATGGTCTTTCTTTTCTTAAAGCTATTGTTTAATTAAATTTTAGATCATTTCTAAAGTTGTTAAATAGTAAGAGTTAACTGAATTATGTGTTTTTTAAAACTAAATATGAGGAAAGACATGCATTTAATACCAAATCGAATATGTGCTTGATACATTTTCTTTATATCAATGATCTATTATAGTTTTAATGGTGGAAGCAATCGTAAACTAATGTTTGTTTCACTGAGAATTCTCTTCTTTTATTATTTGCGTAATTTAATTTATTTTCTTTATTACAAAATTTTGTATCATCACAACCTTTATTTCATTAAATATTTCTTACATAATTGTTAATGAACTAGAATTCCTATTGAGAATGATCCCTACTTTACTATGCAACGTTTGTTTTTATTGCAATAATTTAAGATTTAATTTGAGTGTAGACGACAATGGCATTAGAGTAATATAAGGCTTATAATACATCTTAAAGGAGAGGTTTCTTTGTTCCATCTTCAGGTTGTTAGTAGTCTCAACAAATTTGCCTGCAATCACACAGTCGGAAACTTTATTTGCACTAAATTCATTATTATGTGAATTAGAAGGGAATTTGAAATAGCAGAAGGCATAATGAAGTTTTCCATTTGAGCTCATCTTAAGGAATTGAGAGGCTACCTTGATGTCTTTCTAAGTATGTCCCACTCTCTCTCGTTATTTTGAGTGGTTATTCATATTTATTGTCTTTGATTCATTATAGTTTGCATTTACTTTTTTTTTTGAAATTGAAAAAAACAAATGTAAAAAAAAGTGGTACATAGAAGATTAACTTACAAAAGTGGCATTTGAACATTATCAAAATAAGTGAAAAAGGTCAAAAGAAGTAGGCACATAAAAAATTAATATAAAAAAGGTATTTGAAAATCATCAAAATGGGTGAAAAAAGATCAATGAAATAAGAAACAATCTAAAGTCTTACAAATTAGTTTCTTACATCTTTCATATACGAATTTTTTATCATATAAATTGTATGTTATATTTCTTTGGATCTAACTTAATTTGGATTACATTAATAAGATATTATTTAGTTATATTAATTAAAATCATCTCTTTTTTCTGACTATATTTTGGTGATTAAATAGGATAATTAATTTTTTTTTCTTTAGGAGATGGTAAGTAGATATTGCATGAAATTGGAGCACTATTGGTCAAAATCACAAATTTTGGAAAAAGTGGATAGATTACTATAGAGGATAAGGCAAGATCAGACTTAATTATAGATTCACTCCCAGAGTTAGAATTTAATTATGAAACTTATTTTCATCCCTATTATATAAGGATTTGGATTAGTTTTAGATATGGATTGTTGCAAGACAGAAGTAAACGAGGTTTTGAGTGGGAAAAGAATACAAAACACATCTATTGCCTTCTTTTCTTCTATTTTTGATGTTGGAACTAAAGTCATGTGTGGCTAAGTCCAAATATTCTAATCCAAAGGGATTCAAAACTCTAGTTGTAATCATGTGAGGTTTTGATATAAACATATATTCATGTTTTAATTCAAGTATTTCATGTTTTATATTGTTATATTTCATGAATAATTAATATTGATTCATCTAATAAATTTATTTAGTATTGATTATTCTATAGCTATCCATGAATTCAGTGATTTGTAATTGTCATAAAGGGTTGGTACAAGTAGTAACTAGGTTATTTATGAATTTGTATATTTAACTTAAGAGAAGCAAGAAAACTAAGTTCAATAGTTGTAGTTATCTCAATTATTTAATTTAAGGTCTAGTATTGTTCACTAAGCTTATTGCTATCATTTAATTGATATGGAATGCTATTGTATTCAATCAATCAATGTAAGTTTTGGATTGAATGCTAGGTTTGAAATAATTAATTTAGGAAAATTTGAGACTTATTTTGGATATCCTAATATGTTTCAGACTAACTGCTTGAATTGTGAAAAAAATTTAGACCAATGATCAGTGTTACAATTAAATGAGATTTTTCCCTTGAATCAGAGTTAAATACTCTTGATTTATTTATGTTATTTGGGAACTATTTTAGTTTCTTAATTTCTTTACGTTATTTTACAGTTTACTATTAATCTCTTATCTTGTATGACTTGTTATTCTCATGCAAGTGAATTGCAATATAACCTAGAAATTGAGAAGACAATGCATCGTTTAAAGAAAGAGACTATGCAAGGAAGTGATCATTCACCTTCAGAAGTGAAAGTGGAAATAGATCTAACAATTAGTGAAGGTTCTAATTTCTAAAAAGTTGAAAAGAAGATGGCAAATCCTAACATTAGAACGTTGACCGAGTTAGTGGCACCAAATTTGAATCAATAACCCTTATGCATAAGATTTCCAAATGTTGAGGTAGATTTCAAATTAAAATCTGGTTTGATTCACTCACTCCCTTTTTTTTATGATCTTGCAAGAGAAGATCCACATAAACACTTGAAAGAATTTCATGTTGTTTTCTCTGGAATGAAGCCACAAAGGGTAGAAGAATAAATTAATCTCAGAGACTTTCCATTCTTATTTAAAGATAAGGCAAAGAATTGGCTATATTATCTTCCCTCTAGTTTAGTAACAACATGGAATCGGATAAAAATGTTGTTCCTGGAGAAATTCTTTCTTGTATCATGAGCAACCAATATCAGAAAGGATATATGTAGGATAAGACAATTTACTGGAGAAACATTGTATAAATATTAGGATAAGTTTAAGAAGTTATGTGTTGGCTACCACACCATCAAATTCATGACCAACTTTTGATTTAATACTTTTATAAAGGGATATTACCAATGGATATGAGTATGGTAGATGGAGTTAGTAGAAGAGTTTTGGTAAACAAAACACTAGAATTAGTCAAATAATTGATATCAAATATGGCAAAAAATTCTCAATAGTTTGGGACAAGGATGAATGGAGCTATTGAGCAAGTGAATGAGGTAAGTAATATGAACATAGAGCATAAAATTTTCATATTTAACTGATCTAATTTTTCAAATGGCTATAGGTCAATTATAATCGGCACAAGTGTGTAGAATATGCTCATTTTTGGACATCCTATGGATACATGCCCTATATTGCAATAATACTCCCTGTAAGAAGCTAACGCAATAGGAGGATTTTCTAATCAACCTCAACAAAAATATGACCCTTATTCAAATCATTATAATCCAAGATGGAGGGAAACTTTATCTATGAAAACCAAGGAGGGCAATAAAGATATCAACCTCACAATTTCAACAAATAATCTCAAACACCTACATATGCTCAATCTTAATCTTCAAATTCAGGTATGTCTTTGGATGAAATTGTTAAGGAATTTGCTACTAATACTTAATAGGAAATAAGAGCAAGCTTCTAGAACTTAGGAAATCAAATCACTCAATTAGCCACCTCTCTTAGTAAATTGGAAGTGCAAGCATAAAGAAAATTACCTTCCTAAATGATGGTGAATCCTAAGGAAAACGTAAATACAATGACATTGAGAAATGGTGAGTAAATTCAATTTAGATCTTCCTTAGTAATGGAAGTAGAAAACTGCGATGAAAGAGGAAAGAAAGATGAACCTCTAACTCAAGAAGCAATAAAGGTAAAAGATTATTTATCTTTATCGTTATCAACTCATACACATGTACTTATTTTCCTTATAGGTTGGCTAAATCAAAAGAAGGAGAACAAGAAAGAGAGATCTTTAAAACCTTCAAAAAGGTGGAAATCAATATATCCCTTTCTAATGCCATCAAGCAACTTCTGAAATATGCAAAGTTCTTAAAAGAAATATGCACTAAAAAAAGAGGTTAGAGGATAAAGAGAGAACAATTTTAGGTAAGAATGTATCAATTATGATAAATAAGAAATTATCGAAAATGTAAAGATACAGGTAAGTTTACACTTCCATGTGTCATTGGTGATCAGAAAATAGAGCATGTTATCCTAGACTTGGATGCATCAATTAATTTCATGCCATACTTAACTTAACGACCATTAAATATAAACTCTTTGTAAGAAACTAATGCGAGTATTAAGCTAGCTAATAAGTAATGTGAGTATTAAGCTAGCTAATCATTTTTTGTGCATATCCTATTAGTGTTTTAGAGGATGTTTTAGTCCAAGTTAATAGTTTGGCCTTTCTAACGGACTTTTACATCTTGAAAATGGATGGAGATAGTATTAAAATTCAACTTTGATTTTATTAGAAAGGTTGTTTAAGAAGACAATCAAGATGAAAATTGATGTGGATGAGCGTACTCTTTCTGTTAAGTTTAATAGAGAGATAGTAAAATTTAATATTTTTGAAGCAATGAAGTATCCTAATGAATTTTAACCCATTTACTATATGGATATTGTGGATTCATTTATGTAGAATATATTTAAAGAAGAAAGCATTGATGATGAGTTAGAGTTTAATGCTAAATCGGAAGTAAACAAGCAAGTAGATAAAACTTATGAAGTTGTAGAATCATTATCAGCGATGTTAATAGATTCGAAAACTTTAAATGTTGAAATTACTATAACTCATAAGAAAATATTGCCTTCTTTTTTGCAGGCTCAAAAGATAGAATTAAAGGCCTTACCGAACGACCTAAAGTATG
>JANKOE010000002.1:24759565-24773367 GCA_026284465.1 Erythroxylum citrifolium | reverse complement strand
CTGATCTGGAAATAAATTTAATTTTTGTAATATATTTGGTTGTAATTTTAAATATCCTTGATGAAATTCTATTCCTAGATATTCAATCGATTGTTGAGCTATTTTTGCCTTAGGTTTGCTTAAAACTACTCCTTTGTCTTTACATTTTTGTAATACTATTTTAACTTTCTTGTAATGATCTAGTTTGTCTTGATTTGAGTAAATTATAATATCATCTATATAAACAAATGTAAATTCTTCTAATCCTTCAAGATTTTGATCCATAAATCTTTGGTATATACTTGGGGCTTGTTTTAATCCAAATGGTAATACGTTCCACTGATAATGTTTGTGAGGTGGACAACTAAATGCTGTTAATTCTTTAGTTTTTTC
This sequence comes from Erythroxylum citrifolium, assembly GCA_026284465.1. Taxonomy (NCBI): domain Eukaryota; kingdom Viridiplantae; phylum Streptophyta; class Magnoliopsida; order Malpighiales; family Erythroxylaceae; genus Erythroxylum; species Erythroxylum citrifolium. The sequence continues at coordinate 24,772,995 of JANKOE010000002.1, read as the reverse complement.
GTGTAATCTAAGTTGCCAATAACCAGATTTTGCGTCTAATGTAGTAAACCAATGATGTCCTTTAAGTTTATTAATGATAAAATCTTTCCTGGGTAATTTATATGCATCTCCTATTGTAGCTTCGTTTAACTTCTTATAATTTATAACCATTCTTCGTTTACCTCTTTTTTGTTCGGCTGCATTATTTACATAAAAAGCAGGGGCTGAATGTCTACTTTTACTAGGACTTATAATTCCTTTAGTTAATAGATCATGACACTCTATACCAAATTCCTTTACATCTTGTTGTGTATAAGGTATATTGTTAACTATATTGATTTCTTGTTTAGGATCTTTTAACCGAATTTCTATTAATTCATTATTGTGATTCTTTATGGGATCTAAAGGGTTATCACTACATACTGATTCTAATAATGTTTCAACTTCTGATTGAATAGTAGTATTATTTAGTAAATAAAAGTGTAGGCTATTTATTCTTTCACTTATCACTCGAAGTTGTTTATAATAAGATGTATGATAAATAGGTATCTTGATAATAACTGCATTTTGATTTATTGATCTTATAAAAGGAGTTTTTAAAGTTATGTAGTGTAGGTATTACAAAAAGGATTATATAATCGTAAGAAATTATTTCCAATTATTAGTGGTAATCCTGATTCATGTTGATATATAGAGGGTATTGAAAAAGTATATCCTTCTATTAATATATTGACGTAATAACTTACATACCATAAAAACTTATAACTGCCATCTGCAATTCGTATTTGTAGTGGTTTCTCTAATTTTTTCCAAGGTAATGCTATTTGTTTAGACATAATACAAATAGTTGCTCCTGTATCAATATAGGCATTTATTTTAGTTCGATGAATTACTACTTGAATAAAAGTTGCGTTGGGATTGAATTGTTGATTCTGATTCTAATTCTGAGTTACTTTTGCTATTCGATTCATTGTCAGTTTTATAAAAATATAATGAGGATATGGTTGAACTGGTATCATATTCAGATTCAATGGGTTCTAAATGATTCTGCAATGCTGAATTTAATATATGAACATTATTTTTAAATGATTTTTCATTCTTTTTAGGACACTTATTGGCATAATGGCCTACTTCGTTACATACCCAACATTTACAATCTTTTTTCTTTGTAGGACAATATTTTTGTTTTGGTTTAAATTGTCTATATTTCTGTCTTCTAAAATAATTGCGATTAGATTTTTTAAATGGTTTAAACGATTTTTGTCTAAAGTACTTTGATGGATATTTTTTCCATTTATAATTTTTTCTAAACGGTCTTTTATATTTCCTATATGACTTATAATGTTTTTTGTTTTGATGTTTACATCCGTATTGTTGAGGTACTTCCGCATTGTCTGAGCAGCATAATTGGATTGTTTGATGTTTTAATGTCTTTCTTAATTGAGACTCTAAACATTGTTGAGCCAAAATTTCTTTTGTAATTAATATAGCTCCACCTAGATTATTTGCTATGGAATGATTTTCAATCCGCTCATGAAAAGTGTCTGCTACTTTCATATTCATTGGATAGGGTAATTTTTGTATAAATACCTGAGTATATAATTCTTGTTCTATTCGCGTTAACTCGTAATAATATTTTCTGAATTCACATACATAATTTTCAAAATAACATATATCACATAATCTCATATTATTTAAATGATTTAATGCTGATTTTCGTTTTGCTATTCTATTTTCTTGTCTATATAATAGAATATCTCGTCCGATAAATTCTTTATATATTTCTTCAGCTATTATTTCAAATGTGTCTACGTCTGTTGTAGTATTTTGATAATGAGGTGTAGATTTTAATCCTATTTCATTTTCGACTAAAAAGCTATGAACTATTCCTGATGTTTTATATGTAACAAAATTCCATATATAATCTTTATTAGTTGGGGTTTCTCCAAAAGATTTTTCTATTTGTAATAGTAATTGAATTTTACTTTGCCAATCATTTATTAGATCTTCTGGATTTTTAACACAATCTAAATTTAAGACACCGTCACTTCCTAATGTTACATATTGAGGTTTATATTCAGTGGGATACTTCCTAATTTTATTATTGCCTTTTTTATAATATCCATTATTATTTAATTGGTTTGATTTTTCTTCTTGTTGTCCAAAACCGACTATTTTACTTTTTAATTTTAATAATTCTTTTCTACCTCTTTCTTCTCCGTGTCTGCTTGATTCAGGTTGATCCCTCATTGTTATATCTTTTCTATCATCTTGCATATAGATATCTTGGTCTGATTCCCATCCATATATTTCTTCTTTTTTACTTAAAGTTGTATTTATTTGTTCATGAGAGGTTAGTGTTAACTTGTGAACTAGAGTGGTTAATTATGCTAATTGTTGTTGTACATTTCGTTCTACATTTTCTAATGACTCTTGTTGTTCTATTTCGATATTTTCTTGTACTTCTTCCATTTTAGTGTAATCTCTGCATATGGGCTTGATGAATAGTGATATAAAAATCTACTTCTCCTTGAAATAATAATATAGTATCAATAATTTCTTCGAGATGCGTTCTAAGTTCTGCTATTATTAACGAATTTAAATCATTGATATTATTATTAATTATATAATGTAATAAATTGTCTTCAGCTGATTGTGCTAGTGAATGATATCTTGTAATTAACTCTTGTGTTAGCTGTATATTGGAACTAAGTATAAGACATATTCTACAATAGTTAGCCATAATGATGTATTGCATTATGAAAATTATGTAAATATGTATAATAGAATAGTCGTCGTTTTACCGAAAGATAATTATTATAGGCTGCTTTTACCTCATATTTTATTTCTTCTAATGTTTGATCATTTTCTGTGGTTGTCTGAGTGAATTCTAATTGCTCTTCATATTGAATTAGCTTATCTAATTCTTCGTTAAATTTATTATGAAATTCTGTGTTTTCTTGTGTTAAAACATACTTTGCATTTACTAAGAGGGTACAAAATGAACAATTATTATTTGAATTGTTTATTTGCGTTTCCATGCTTTGGGTAGCTCTGATACCACTTTGCGGTCCCTTTCTATAGTTTCTATTATCGTTTTACAATGTTTTATTTCTTGTAATATTTCGAGTTAAATTTGAGCAAAATGTTCTAATTTATTTTCTAATTGATTTTGTTGTTCTATTAACTCAGATATTAATTGTGTTATATTACCTAAAGTACTCATAATTTATCTTGCAAATATTGAGTTAGATCTGTAATTTGATTTTTAATTGTTTCTAACTGTCTCTGATTATATTCAGTAGAAAGTTGTGTGATTCTAAAAGTTCTATTCTCTGGATCTTGCAGGGATCGAGGAATAGATAATGTCAAATTCAGGACACCAAATCTGAAGACGATTGGTTTTGCTAAATATTGAGTTAGATCTGTAATTTGATTTTTAATTGTTTCTAACTGTCTCTGATTATATTCAGTATAAGGTTGCGTGATTCTAAAAGTTCTATTCTCTGGATCTTGCAGGGATCGAGGAATAGATAATGTCAAATTCAGGACACCCAAACTAGAGAATTGCTTAAAGGCTTCTGTGTTTATGTTGAAAGACAATTTGGTCAGAAAATTAAGTGAATTTGCAGTGATAATGGCATAGAGTTTTCAATGACAACATATTACAGAGATAAGGGAATTTTACATGAAACTACATGTGCTGAAACACCACAGCAAAATGGAAGAGCTGAACGGAAACATCAACATATCCTAAATGAAGCAAGGGCTTTAAAAATACAAGCTAATCTACCTACCAAATTCTGGTCAGACCGTATTCTTGATGTTGTTTATCTGATCAACTGAGTCCCCTCGCCACTCTTATTTCACAAGTCCCCCTATTCTATCATGTTTGGCGCTAATCTTGACTTTGCCCCCTTAAAGATATTTGGCTACCTCTGCTTTGCTTATACTAAAGAAACAAATAGAGGCAAGTTTGCTACTAGGGCAAGAAAATGTGTATATCTTGGTTTTTCTACAGGTACTAAAGGATACAAGGTGTTTGACTTAACTACCAAAACCTTCCTCCTCTTTAGAGATATCATTTTTTATAAAGACCACTTTCCCTTCCTTGTTTCACCAGATGACATTTGTTTTCCCTCTCCTATATTACCCACTCCCCTCCACCTTCTGCTGATCCACTTCCCTTACCTCTACCCCCAGGTCTTCCCTCTCCTCCTTCTCCTTCATCTTCCCCGCCACCTCTTCGCCGCTCCACAAGACAGTCTCAACCCCATGCTTCTCATCTTTCGTCCTCTAGTCTCACTTATAATAACGTCTCCCTCAACACCAAGTTTACTTCACTACACACACAACCTTTCAAGAACCTAGACCTATCAGCAAGCAATATAGCATAAAGAATGGAGAGACCTTAAAGACTTTGATTGTCTTACCCTACCCCTTACTTCCCCTCATCTTCTGTCCTTTGTTCTTACTTATAATAACCTCTCCCCTAAACACCAAATCTACTCCACTACGCTCATAACCTTTCAAGAATCTAGAACCTATCAACAAGCAATCCAGTATAAAGAATGGAGAAACGCACTGGAGGCAGAACTAAAAGCACTGGAAGATAACAACACCTGGGAGCTAACCTTCTTACCTCCAAACAAAAGGGCAGTTGATTTCACTCAACAGAAGGGATTGGATTTCATAGAAACCTTCTCCCCTGTTGTCAAGACTACCACCATCCGTGTGCTACTGGCCTTTGTAGCTTCACAGCAATTACATTTACACTAATTAGATATCAATAACGCATTTCTACATGGTGAATTAAATGAAGAAGTTTAAATGAAACCACCTGAAGGTATTACCTTACCCTATCCGGATATGATCTGCCATCTCAAAAAGAGCATTTATGCCTAAAACAAGCCAGTAGGCAATGGCACTCCAAACTGCTTTGATCTCCCATGGCTTCACACAATCGACTTCTAATCATTCCATGTTCAAGAAAACACAGCAAACTCCCTTCATCTTCCTTCTCATGTAAGTTGATAATGTCCTCCTCTCCATCAACACCCTAAAGCTCATCCATTCGACCAAGAAGTTCCTCGATGACACCTTCAGAATCAAGGGCCTAAGGATAGCTAAGTATTTTTTAGGTCTTAAGCTCCTCATTCTTCATTTGGTATTAATCTATGCCAACACAAATATATCATTGATCTTCTTAAAGAAACAGATTTTTCACATGCTCTAGCTACCACCTCGTTGGTCCAAAACACACGACTTGCCGTTAAAGGAGAGCCCATCGCCAACGTCACCTCATACCGATGCTTAGTTGGGAAGCTCTTATATCTGACCACCACTAGGCCCGATATATGCTTTGTTATCCAGCAACTTTCCCAGTTCATACTAAAACCCACAGTGTCGCATCTCTAAGCTACTCACCAGGTTTTCCGTTACCTCAAGGGTTCTTCGGGTCAAGGTGTCCTCTTCCACAATGATTCTCCACTTCAGATTCAAGTTTTTCCTAACTATGACTGGGGGACTTGTCCGGACTCCCGAAAGTCCATCACTGACTTTTGTGTGTTTTCGGGAGCTTCGTTGATCTCCTGGAAGTCCAAGAAGCAACCAACTGTCTCGTGTAGCTCTTCCGAAGCTGAATATCGCTTGTGAACTTCAGTGGCTGTCGTTTGTGCTTCATAATCTACCGATCGAACACCCTCAACCTGCCTACCTATATTGTGACAACAAACCAACGATTCATATTGCAAAAAAACCCTATCTTTCATGAAAGAACCAAACACATAGAAATAAATTGTCACCTGGTTCGCGAACGGGTCCAATATGGCATTCTTCACCTTCTTCCCATCACCTCAAGTCACCAGCTAGCCGATATCTTCACCAAGGCTCTCCCTCCATCATCTTTTCACACTCTCAAACTCAAGCTGGGCGTTCTCCACGATGTGTATCACCCAGCTTGCGACGGCGTATCAAGAACTAGGGAGAGCACCGATGCTGATGAATCCTAGGTTATGCGCATCGTTATGCATCTGTATCCAGCAGACTTGGTCTACCCCTATTTTTCTTCTTCTTGGGCTTCCACCTGGAGTTGGGCTCTAGCCTCCTTGAACACATGATCATGGGCTTGTCTAACTTCTCCCAAGGCAGTCCAGGCCACCTTCTGTGTTTCTGAACTCAGTCCTTAGCCCATCCTTCTATTGGCCCATTCCTTTTTATTCTTTGTATCTTTTCTTCTCTTCTTTGTTTGTTTTGTCCAACATAAAGATGTTGCGTTATTCCCTGCATAGCTGTAATTAGTTACATACTTTTTCAGTCTTTGTACAAGTCTATATATACACAGCAACTATTCAATAGACAGTTTTGTATAAAGAGGCATCATTCAACCTTAGTTGGGTGTTACGGATGATTCAATTTAGCGATGAAGTCCAATAGTAATTTAAGAAATATCAGGAAACAAATGTAAAATTATGCTCCAAACCACTTTAGAGTAATTGTATTGAAAGAATAAATGCTCTCTATTTTCCTCCAACTCTTTACAAAGAATACAAATTGGGTCATAAATTTCAAACCACTTGTTTTTTGTGCGGATCTTGTTCTTAATAACTAACCAGGTGAAAAGAGAGGCTTTTGGGTTGACAAAACGATTTCTAAAGAAGGTTGAACTATGGAACATTCCTTTCACCTTCCCGCAAAGCCTTATAGCAAGACTTATTAATAAAATTACCCAAGACATTAGGAACCTAGGTAACTGAATCTTGCCTACTAATATCATTCATTTGAGGAAGAAAGTCCTCTAGTAAGCTGAATCTTCTGAAGTTGTTAGTCCAGTGCACTTGTTTCATCAAAGAAGAAACTTTGAGGAATCCAAATTACAAACAGTTAAATACTTATAAAATTACAAAACATAGGAAAAAAAAATAACTATGATAGTACAAAATGTAGCTAATAATTTGTGTCCACGATTATAGGAAATGTCGCTTAAAATTTTCTGGGATGGAGAATTGGTGATGTTTTTTATGATGAAGTGAAAAAATGACAAAAAATAATCGGTGATTTGTTTGGACAAATTTGGTACATTTATAAGCCTACAGTCTAATTTGTTGTAGTGCATCAAGTTCTTAAAACTCAATTTAAGAATTGTTGAGTTCTTAAATTTCTCAATAGAACTACGTATAGGATCAATTGAGGAAATAAAAACTGTTAAAGTAGCACATGTCCCATTTAAATGAAGCTTTTTGTGAGCTATATGTGCCTTATTCATCAACGTAGGCTCCCCTTACTATATTTTTCAACATATTAGTGTGTAATCCCTATCAAATCTATTGAAGTTTTTTCTTGCATGACTATGATCCACTAAGTTTCTAACAATAAACAAACTAGCACCACTACAATTTTATTAAGTAGTTCGTTATCAAAGTTCCACCTACTTCAAACTTTTAACATCCTAAATTATTTTGCTGATTAGTAGATCAAAAATCTAGTGAGGATATTAAAATCATTCTATTTATAGGGTGAAGCTTTGCGATGATAATGAGGTACTTTGACATGATATAAAGATACGTGTCGTTCACATTTTCACTATATTAAAATCCTAGTTTTACTTTAAGACACAATCTACAAGAATTTCATGTCTAAGCCTCGACCTATACTAGGTATCTTACATTTCTTAAGTGTTATATTGATAATCAGTCTTAATACTTTCGGTTGACGATGGGTTATGGATAAACTTTGATCTATATCTTTGGTACTTCCTAGCATTTCTTTATGTGTCAATACACCATAAATCATAAATTTTCTTTATAGTAAATTTTTTATAATTGTGCTTGAAAAAAAAAAATGATCTCAATTCCATGCATGTTATAAATCAATGTATCTTTCCATTTATGCAAAATGTGTCTTTTTTTATCCAATATATTGGTTTAATAATAAGATGATATTTTAGATGTGCCCACTTCTTGATCATGTTAAAAATAAGAAGTTTTAAAGAATATCTAAGAAGCTAGAGTATATGCTTAACTTCTTTATCGTTCAATGGAATATTCCTAATTATTTATTTTAGTTTCATGATAATAATAACATACAAGTTTATTTTTTGCAAATTGGGACGAAGGACTTACGGGGATTTCGCTAAGAAAGAAAATGCACAAGGATTTGAAGATTTCAGCTTCAGTGCCTTGAGGTCATTAGAGTTGGCCGGCTTGACTGGAAGTTTGAACGGGATTTGGAGTTACAAACTGAATTTGAACTTGATTGGATTATGATTAAGGTATGACCCAAGTTTCAATTCTGCTCTTTTTCCTATTTTAAAATTAATTATTTAATTAAATTTGATGTTATTTTCTTTATAGTCACTAGCAGGGACGTGGCCACCTTTGGCCCAGTGGGGCACTGGGCCCCCCGAAATTTTAAAAAAAGTTAATTTTTTTTAATTTTTAATTTTTTTTCTATATAAAAATATAATTTTTGGGGTTTGGGCCCCCAAAATTTTTAAAAAATTTGTTTTGGGCCCCCTTATATGCATTGGCTGGCTACGTCTCTGTTAAAGCATAATAGTAGTATCACTGAAAAAAGAAATACAAATCAATTAGAATTTTCATTAATATAATTATTTCACATTTCTCTAGCGAGATACTTTGAAATTGTGTAGAAATGATTTATACTCTACTTATAAACTTACATCTTCATTTATATTTTTCACAATTTGCTTTTTAAAAGAAGTCTAAACATATTAGTGTAGTTCGAACTAACCAAATAGAACTTATATAAGCATATATAAAACATAATATTAACAAAAAACTATTAAAATTAATTTAAATTATCATATTTGCTTAAAATAATGTAATATCTTGTAGAAGAATAAGAAATTAGTTCGTTATATATGAGACTATTTTTAAAAGAACTAGAGAATTATTTGTAGTACATATGTGAAACAAATATTAGATGAGCAACAACATAAAATATTTTAGGTTGGATCATTTTGTTTACCTCTATATAATATTTGTTTATCAACTAGGATATGTGCATCAATATGTATAATATCTACTACTCTTATATATTCCTAAAAAATGCAATTTTATTATTTAAAAAATAAAACATATGAACATACTTGAAAATATATAAAGTACTTTAAATTACGCTGAATCTCAAGTAGTACATTGGTAAAGAATAGCATAATAATGACTCTTTTTATATGATAATTAATTACATATAGAACTTTACAAAAATACCTTAAAATTGTCCAAGTTGAATGTTAAAAGTGCTTTATATTAAATTTAGTTATTTCACTATGCTCTGTAGTCATAAGAAAATTATAACTTTTTTTTCCACAATCAAATGACTAATTAACTTTAAACCCCCTAATCTTTTCAATTCACTAAGTAAACCTTTAAAAAATGTGTTTTTCATTCTTAAGTTCTCATAAATCCTTTTAAGATACCCATTCAAAAGTTCCAATACTCAGTCATAAATAGATAAAATAGAAGTTTTACATGATTACTTGCGTAAATAAAAATATTAATTATCTTCCCCAATGAGAGAAATAATAACTATCTTCATTAATTCATCATTTGATTCTAATTTGAGATTTGACGAGAAAGTTGTGTATTTACGATACTAGTATTAAATAATTAATAAAATATTTAAATATAAATGTTAAAACGGTGTGAAACATCATAACATTTAACATAAAACTAAGTTCGTATAAAAAATTCAATTAAAAGGTGCATATTAAATATTCATAAAAAAAACACACATTTAAGATGCTAAAACTATGAAATAGTTCTTAATATAAAAGTATCTAAACTATTAAAACTACAATATGCAATATAAAAATGTCTAAACTAATAAAACTACAATATGCAATCCAATCCATCTTTTTTGCATCTGCCATCTTCACAAAAATCTTTCTATAAAGTAAAGATTCATGTAAGGTCTTCACTTCTTTTCATATTGCATACCCTCAACACGTAAAGAACCCAAACATTCCATCATATTATTAGTCTCTTGATTAACTTATGAAACTCTAAATCTTTTCTATATAGTGGATGATGTTGCCACTATTTCCTCTTAAGTATCCTTCTTTTCATTTGTTCACTAATTCATCATCATCATCACACCCAGTCCGAAGTTCCGCAATAAAGAGGAGTCTGGAAAGGTCTGATAGTACGCAGCCTTACTACTACATAGTAGATAGGCTGTTTCCGGTAGACCCACATGCAAATGTGACAATAAAAGAGTGATGTAGGTTAAAGAGTAAATAAATAAATCCGGAACGCTAAATTATTATGTAAATAAAATTAAAATAAATACATAAATAAATAAAATATAAAATATAACCAAAGGATATATTTGATGGTATCCTGATCTGCTAGTAGCTGATAAGCTGCGAAGTCCGACTATTCTTGTCTCTAGTTAAGCTAGGAGTCCTTATTCAGAGACTCTGAAAGTATAACAATCTTATGGTTTTAGATGGCCTCAATCTTTCCCCATACACCTGTCCTGAAAAGCCAAATTGTAGGCCCAAAAGCTTTGTCCAAGACTTACAGCTAGAAAAGGCAGAAAAGACATTGGGTTAGACTTCCTACATGATAACTACGTAGCGCGAGCGTTAGAGTAAACATCTCCTACTAACTTACTCAACTGTTTTGGTGAACTTTAAAGGGTATCCTTTATCCTTATCCAATCACGCCAGACTTTTCTATTTGTAGTCATTGCCTCAATAAGGGCCAACTTTGACATATCTTTCTAGATCACTTCCCTCCAGTTCTTGTAAGTCCTCCCTTTTCTCCTCTTGTAGTCACTAAGGGTTATTTTCTCACAGCGTCGTATCGAAGCATTAGAGGGCCTCCTGCGCACATGCCCAAATCACCTAAGCCTAGTCTCTCTCAACTTGTCGGCAATACTAGCCACTTGTAATATGTCTCTCACCACACGATTTCAGACCTTATCTTTTTTTGTAATGTCACACATCCACTGAAGCATACGCATTTCTGCTACCAACAACTGTCTTGTATGTCTATGTTTGGTAGGCCAACACTTTGCCCCATATAACACAGTTAGCCGAATCACCATTTTATAAAACTTCCCTTTAAGTTTTAAAGGAATATTTTTATCACATAAAACCCCCGATGCACTTCGCCATTTGACTCACCTAGATCTAATACGATGTACTATATCAGTATCGATGTTACCATCTCTTCGAATGTTGGACCTGAGATATTTAAAACTCAATTTCTATGGTATGACATCAGTACCAATTGCTACCGCCGCCTCATATACCATTTGGCTTCCCGAAAAGTTGCATTCTAAATACTCCGTCTTAGTCCTGCTCACTCTAAAACCTTTCGATTTTAACGTTTCTCTCCAACATTCTAACTGAAATTGACCCCCTCCTTTGTCTCATCCACCAGGACAATATCGTAAGCAAATAACATACACCAAGGTACCTCTCCTTAAATATGTTTGGTAAGTTCATCTAACACTAATGTGAACAAAAAAGGGCTTAAGGCAGAACCTTGATGTAGTCCAACACCAATAGAAAACACTTCCGTTTCGCCTCCTATCGTCCTTATGCTAGTCAATGCTCCTTCATACATATCCCTAATTATGCTGATATAAGTCATAGGAATGTCCTTTGCCTCCAAATGCCTCCATAAGAGTTCTCTAGAAACCCTGTCATACGCCTTCTCCATAAAAACTATACGCAAATCTCGTTTTCGTTCCCTGTAACTTTCCATTAGTCTACGAAGTAGATGTATTGCTTCTATCATAGACCCACCATGCATAAATTCAAATTGGTTGGCCGATATAGAAGCAGCTCTCCGGTTTTTCTTTTCAATTACCTTCTCTCACAGCTTCATGGTGTAACTTAATAATTTGATGCCTCTATAGTTGTGACATTGTTGGATGTCCCCTTTGGCCTTGTATAAGGGGATCGACCTACTCAATCTCCATTCATCTGGCATTTTGGCTGATTTGAGAATCACATTAAAAAGTTGAACTAACCACTCAATACCGACAACTCCTATTCGCTTCCAGACCTCTATAGGGATCTCATCCGGCCCTACGGCCCCTACACTCCTCAACCCCCTCAAAATCTTTGTAATTTCTCTCCTTGTGACCTTTTCCCATGAGTACCCATTAAGAAAATGCCCCGACACGAAGGGTTCGCTTAATTCTATGTTGACCAATATGTCTTTGTTATACAGGCCATAAAAGTATCTCTGTCATCTCCTCTTGATGGCTTAGGCCTCTGTGAGTACCTGTCTTGCTTCATCACGTATACAACAGACTTGATTGAAATCCTTCGTCTCACGTGCCCTATCTCGTGCTAGCTTGAAAATTTTTGTGCTCCCTTGAACATTTCCAAATCCCTGTACATAGTCTCGTATGCTTCTCCTTTAGCCACTGAAATTGTCTTCTTTGCCTTTTGTTTTGCCAATCTATACCTTTATTAGTTTCCAGCTCCGCCTCTGTTGTACTTGCTAAAAGATCTTTAAAAGCTCTCTTTTTCGCCTTTATCATTCCCTAGACCTCGTCCGACCACCACCAAGATTCCATCTGCCCACCCCCTGCCTTTTGGATACCCCTAGGGCCCCGTTTGGTTGGCGGGAAAGTAAAGTGAATTTAGAATATGAATCCTCGGAAAATAAATCTATGGAAAGTAAAGATATTTACATGTTTGGATACTTATAAGAATTTTAATAGGAAAGTTGGCTGGATTCTTATTATAGTGTTTGATATGCAACAGTAATTCATAGAATGTAACTTAATTTTGACTTGTGTTTCCAATTATATCCTTACAAACCGAATAAAAATTGAAATCGTTAAATAAGGAAAAATATGAACCTGAAGATTGTCGATTGAAACTTCTGAGCAAAAATATTCAAAATCCTACTAACAGGAGAACAATAAGAATAGTTGAAGACAGTATTATAAATACCGGTATGTACTGGACCAAAATTGGTACAAAATAAAAGGTGGATCGTACCAGGTTTAAATACCAGTCGGTACCAGCCCGTTTCGGATAATACCGGCTGATATTTAAAATATCGGCCAAATATTAGCCGATACGGGAAATTTTAAAAAATACGGGGACTTTTTTGCAAAATTTTCAAAACATTTTAATATTTCCCTCCCTCCCTCTTATCTCTCCCTCCCCCCCTTTTTTTTAAAGGTTTTTTAATTAGTTATTTTATTTATTTCAACTTTTATAATTCTTGTGAATTTTTTATTTTTGTTTTTAAAATAATAATAAATATTTTTACTACTAATAATAATTATAAATTAAATAAAAATTAAAAATAAATTATTTTTATTTAAACTTATTTAAATATTTTATATAATATTTATTAATAAAGTATTAATAAAATATTTTTAAAAAATAAATAATTTAAAAATTATTATTTATAAACTAATATTTATTTTATAAAATTTTAATTATTAAATAA
>JANKOE010000002.1:24748746-24759465 GCA_026284465.1 Erythroxylum citrifolium | reverse complement strand
TACGTCTCATTATAGTCTATTCCTTCTTGCTGATTATAGCCTTGTGCTACTAATCTTGCTTTGTTTCGACTGACTCTACTTGATTCGTTCAGCTTATTCTTGAATACCCATCTAGTTCCTATGATGGATTTCTTCAAGGGTTTGGGAACTAAGGACCAAACTTTATTCCTAGTGAATTGGTTCAGCTCCTCTTGCATAGCTAAAATCCATGCTTCATCTTGAAGAGCTTCATTAATCTTCTTAGGCTCTACTTCAGAAACAAATGCTACATTGGCTTCTCTTCTGAATTTAGACATTGTTCGTACGCCTTCTGAGGTCTCTCCTATGATCAACTCTTCTGGATGAGAACTCTTATCTGTATTTCCAATTTCTTTTCAACTTAAGAATCTCAGGAATATCTTTAACTTTGTCTACATGTGTATCTAACGGTGGAGCTTCTTCAATATCAACCAGAGGTATTGAAGGGGTTTCATTATCCTTATCATCTCTTTTACTTAGTTGAGAACTATCATCAAACTTGACATGAATGGTCTCCTCAACAGTCTTAGAGCTAAGGTTGTAAACCCTAAAAGCTTTCGATGATAGAGAATAGCCTAGAAAGATTCCTAAATAGGTCTTGGAATCGAATTTATCGAGAACTTCCTTTGTATTCAATATAGAGCACTTGCAACCAAATGGATAGAGGTAGGATATGTTAGGTTTCCTTCCATTTCATAACTCATATGGAGTTTTCTTCAACAATGGTCGCAGAAGTATTCTATTCTAAATGTAGCAAGCTGTATTCATAGCTTCTGCCCAGAAATACTTAGGAAGATCCATCTCGCATAGCATAGTCCTTGCCATCTCCTGAATTGTCCTGTTCTTCCTTTCAACAACTCCATTCTGTTGTGGAGTTCTAGGAGCAGAGAAATTGTGGAAAATTCCATTCTCCTCACAGAATATTCTAAACTTCTCATTTTCAAACTCACCACCATGATCACTCCTAATACTAGCTATAGACATTCCTTTTTCATTCTGTAACTTTTTGGAAAGGATTCTAAAACACTTAAACGACTCGTCTTTATGTGATAAGAATAATATCCAACTAAATCTAGTAAAGTCATCAACAATAACAAGACCATACTTCTTTCCGTCAAGACTTAATGCCCTAGTTGGACCAAATAAATCCATATGTAGCAATTCTAGAGGTCTAGATGATGTTACTACATTTTTAGAAGAAAATGTTGTTTTAACTTGTTTTCCTTTATGACAGCTTTCACAAAAGAAATCCTTGTTAAAACTTATTTTTGGTAAACCTCTTACCAAATCATGCTTAATCAACTTTGAAATATGTTTAAAGCTGACATGACCTAGCTTTTTATGCCAGATCAGTTTTTCTTCTTCAGTTGATATAAAACAAGAAATATTTTGATTTTGAAAATCTTCTAAATTGATTTTGTAAAGATTATTTCGTCTTTTAGCAGAAAAGAATATAGACCCATCCTTGTTTCTGACTTCACAAGAATTTTAATTGAACGTTACTTCAAAACCATAATCACATAATTAGTTGACACTAATCAAATTGTGTTTCAAACCATCAACTAGTAGCACATTGTCAATACATGCAAAAGAATCTTTACCGATTTTTCCAATTCCGATTATCTTGCCCTGCTGGTTGTCTCCAAAAGTTACGGATCCTCCCTTCTTATACTGAAGATCTAGGAACATAGACCTTCTTCCTGTCATATGTCGCGAGAATCCATTGTCCAAATACCAATGGTGCTTGCTACCTCTTCCAAGGAAGGATATTTGCAGGAGATATTATTTGCTTTTTAGGTACCCAAATTTTCTTAGGTCCTTTAGGGTTAGTTCTGACATATGGCATAGTATAATGATGAACCTGATGAGTTTTTTGATGAAAAATATGATTGATGAAACTTCTTTTTATAAGAAATCGACTTCTTTTTCTGCTGAATATGATTCTTAGTGAACCCTAATCCAGTTTTATCACTAGGGTGTCTACACTTCCCTAACATGTCGTTCATTTTCTTTGTACTCTCAGTAAAAGTTGCTAGATCAGCTGAAAGGCTGTTAATTCTTAACTTTAGCTGATTGATCTCTTCGGATCTATCTACAACTTTCTTTTTCTGAATCTCCTCCACTTGCTTCTTTAAGCAGACATTCTCTCTTTCTAATTCTTGTATATTTTTTATACTTTCTACGTACTTTTGCTTTAACAGTTTGTACTGTTTTAGAATTGTACGAGAATCTTCTAGTAGTTCCGAGTATGCATCTTGTAAATCATTAACTTTTGAAGTTACCTCTTATCACTTTCTTCTTAAGCTAATAGGCATATATTAGATTGTTCCAATGTCTTTGAGTTAGTATCCGATTTGGACGAATCTAGATCTTCCCAGGTTGCCATCATGCTTTTCTTGCCTTCTTTACTCTTCCTGGGCTTTCTTTTCAATAATGGACATTCTGATTTGTAATGTCCCTGTTCGTTATACTCATAGCATATGACGGATGTCTTCTTGATCTTTCCATCATCTTTGCTATTCTTCTTGAAGGATGGATTTCCTTTCGCCTTTTTCTTTCACATACGTCTGATCTTTCTTGAGATGCAAAATAACTCATCATCTTCATCGCTCAAACATTGATCTAATTCACTGGAATCATCATTTTTGGATTCTTCAATCTTCAGTGCTTTTGATGATGAATTCCTCTTCCTTTGACTCTTATGATTCTTCTGACTGGCCTTCAATGCTATCGATTTGTCCCTTCTGGGCTTGTCTTCAGCATCGAGCTCAACTTCATGTATCTTCAGAGATCCAAGCAACTCATCAATCTTTAGCACGCTTAAATCATTGGCTTCTTGTACAGCTGTAACTTTCGGTCACCATCTCTTTGGTAGACTTCTTAAGATCTTACGAACATAATCTTGATTATCGTAAGTTCTTCCGAGGGCTTTAAGTCTGTTGACAATTGTTTGAAATCTTCCAAACATTTTATCAATAGATTCTTTGTCTTTCATTTTAAACAGCTCATGCTGATGTACAAGAATGCTTATCTTGGATTCATTGACTTGAATTGTACCTTCATGTGCGATGGATAACGTATCCCACATCTCCTTCACAGTATCGCATCCGTGGACTTTATTGTATTCACTTCTACTTAAGGAACAACTCAAAAAGAACTTCGCCTTTGAGTTTAGTTGAAATCTCGCCTTTTGATCAACAGACCATCTGATTCGTGGAATAGGATTTCCTTCTTCATCTACCGATGTGTACGGTCCATTTTCAATTATGTCCCAAAGGTCAATATGAGTAGACTCGATAAAAAGTCGCATTATATCTTTTCAGTAGTAAAAGTACTCTCCGTTAAACGCAGGAGGTCTAGTGACTAAGACACCTTCCGCTATATATATGTGTGACTCCGCCATGAACCTTTACCCGCACTTTGTTATAGTGATCCTTGGACACCAAGCTCTGATATCAATTGAAGTGAATCACACATTAATTAAGACTTAACAAATGATATACAAATGCACAAGAAGGGGGGGTTGAATTGTGTATTATTTTTGCTAATCCCCTTTTGAAAATTCTCGTATGGAAACAGTAAAATAAAATTTTCAAAAGTTAAGAGAGAGTTGAGAGTTGTGAGAGTGTTGACACAGCTGATTTATACTGGTTCACCCCAAACCGTAGGCTACGTCCAGTCCTCAGAAATTTTTCTGAGATTTCACTATCTTTCACAACGTTACAAGTATTCTTTGATACCGATCCTCTTCAGGTCTCTTCACAACAGGTATTTTTTTACTCTTAGCCTCTTCAGGCTATCTGCTTTTCTTTCTACTGAAAGAATTTTTTGAGCTACTGTTACAGAAGATAATTGCTCTAGTTTTTTGCACAATAAGATTTCTTAAAATCACTAACATCTGCAATCTTCAACTCTGACTCGTATTTATAGCCTTTGTCTTCAACCGCTTCTTGATAACTTCTCCTTGATCTTTGAAGAATCAGTTATTCAGATGAGTTCTGTAACTAACTCAAGCTGATTAGAAAACCGTCGTGGTATCGGTTCTTCCGTTTGATTTTTTAGATAACACCTTCCGTCTGCTTTTGGTTTGCACCTTCCGTCTGCTTTTGGTTTGCACCTTCCATCTGCTTTTGGTTTACGCCTTTCGTCTGCTTTTGGTTTCGTCTGTCTTTTGTTTTCGCGCTTCCGTCTATCTTTTTATCTTCCATCTTACTTTCTATTTACGCCTTGCGTCTCACTTTCCATCGTCTGATTTTCGCTTGTGCTTCTGTTTGTCTTTTTATCGTCTGACTATTGCTTTTTGCTTCCGTCTGATTTTTATTTGTTCCTTCTGTCTCATATGCTTCTGATTTCGTCTTACTTTCTTCTTTCATTATTATTTGTTCTTCATCAAAATCATTTTTGTAAAGTCATTTTGACGTAACAACTTTGCTTTAGGAATTGATAAGGCCACACACTTTTGCAACTTGGATTTCCACTTTGCTTTAGGAATTGATAAGGCCACACACTTTTGCAACTTAGATTTCCATGAAATGCCCCTTATAAACATAAATATAAAACCTTAAGTGAATTTTCTACCATTAATATCTCCAACAATATCTGCATCCATATAACCTTTTAGAATTGGCCCATTAATCACTAAAACACAAACTCTGCTTAGACGTACCTCTCAAGTATCTCAAAATCCATTTCATTGCTTCTTAGTGGATCTTACCCAGATTAAGCAACTATCTGCTCACTAACCTAATAACTTGTTCAATGTCAGCTCTTGTATATACCATTCCATACATCAAAGACCATATTGTAGATGAGTATGGAATACAAGAGATGCCATTTTTCTCCTTTTCTGTTCAAGGAACTACACGCTTACTCAACTTAAAGTGAGATGCCAGTGGCATACTAACTAGTTTGGCATGCTTCATATTGAACTTTTCTAAGACCCGTTCAATATATCTCTCTTGTGACAACTATAATTTCCTACTCTTCTTATCTTAAGTTATTTTCATGCCTAAAATCATTTCCCAAATCTTTCGTATCAAAGGTTTAGAAAAATCTTCCTTTAATTTTTGGATTATTCAAGCATTTTGACCCAAAATCAATATGTCATCAATATATAGAAGAAGAATGATGAAGTTCCCACTTGTGAAATTCCAGAAATACACAAAAGGGTTGACATAAGTTTGCATGTAACCATAACCTATCATAATGGAGTCGAACTTTCGATACCACTGCATTAGAGCTTGTTTCAATGCGTTAGATCTTGTTTCAACCTGTATAAGCTTTTCTTAAGTTTGCAAACTGGATTCTCCTTACCTTTAGCCTTGAAACCTTCTGGTTGCTCCATGTATATCTCCTCTTCTAAGTCTTTATACAAGAACGTTGTTTTAACATCCAAATACTCTACTTTAAGATATAAACTAACAATCAAACCTAATAGTATTCAAATTGAGATCTTCTTAATCACTAATGAGAAGATGTTATCAAAATCTATACCCTTCTTTGGACCGAACCCTTTCACCACTAGCCTTGTCTTATGCTTTACCATCTTATCACCATCTTTCTTTATCCTAAACAACCATTTATGCTTTAGTTCCTTTTTGTCTTTTGAAAGTTTCACAAGCTCATATATATCATTCTTCTTGAGAGAGTTCATCTCTTTGTGCATAGTTGTGAACCAGAAATCTTTGTCTTTAAAAAATACAAACTCTTCCACATTTTTAGGCTCCCCTTAGTAGTAACTAATAGATATTCTAAACTTAAATGTCTTGTAAAAGGCCTTTATCCCTTATCGACCTTCAAAGTTGCATATCATTAGCTATTGGATCCATTTTCTCCCCTACTCATTATCCTCAATGACTTCATCTTCAGCATTGTCTAGATGTGGTTCGTATAGCTCATCATTTTCAGGTTGTACCTGATCACTATCAGCATGTGCTTGGTCAAACTCTTTATCTCCTTCACCTATGGACTGCTCAGTAGTGGTAAAAATTGGAGAACAATTGACAATACCATAAGAGGAGCTACTATATGTAACCTTATCTCCTTTTAAAAGGTCTGTACCTCTTTTGTGCTCCTGGAAAATCAAATCTCTGCTCCTATCCACTTTATGCTTCTCTGGGACACAGAGTGAAGTCAAACTGATCATTAAGTCAAGCTTCTGTCTCTGATCATGAGATACACGTTTAAATTCCTTGGAACCAAATACTCTTAGATTGTGATATGTGCAATCTTTACTTGTCCATGCTCTCTAAAGAATTTTAAAATTCAAAGGAACTTAGGGAGCTTAATTGATTAAATAGAATGTATTTCTAACTGATTCACCCCAAAATGTCTTCAGTAATTTAGAAATTTTAAGCATGTAACGAACATTCTCAATTCTTCTATTCATCCTCTCAGAAACACCATTATTTCGTGGAGTACCAGGTTCGGTCCTCTCATGTTTAATTTCATGCAATATAGTAATCTTTAAACACCTTAGAAGTATACTCACCTTCTTTATCTAGTCACAGGCACTTTAGCTTCCTCCCAGCTTCCCTTTTACCATTGTATGAAACTTTTGGAAAGTTTCAAAAACTTGACTCTTTCCTTTTTAATATGTATGCCTAAGCTTCCTTGAAGCATTATCAGTAAATATAACAAAATATTTGTACCTCCTTATGGCTCCTCCTCAATTGAACCACAGACATCTAATTGCACTAGCTCTAATATTTTCATCTTCCTTGTAGATCTTATATTGAAAGAGACTCTATACTGCTTTTTTTTCTAAATAATGATCACAAGAATTAAACGGTATGATGTTTTTGACTGTGATAAAAGGATTTACCATCTAGTAATTTTATTCCCTTTTCACTCTTGTTCCCCAATCATTGATGCCATATATTTGGAGAAGTTTCCTCTTCATTTGTATTTACTTCTCCACCACACACCTTTAAGTGTGTCTTTACAATATGCAGTATATCTCTTCTTAAGCAACAACAATTGCTTCCTTAAATAGTTTTCACTTCCTATCCTTAGAAGTGTGCTAGAATCCTTTTTAATCTAACAAATTTAGCCATAAGGAGTCAACAAGTATATGACATTTATCTGAAATCAGATAGCACACATACCAACAATCTTTGAAAATATTTGATTTTCCCTCTTTACCCTCCTAAAATCTTCACTCTTATAGTTTGAGAAGTACTCCCTTTTTAGAACATAATGATACAAAGCTCATGTGTCAATCAGCCACTCAAAACCAAATCACTAATATAAAGAAATTCACTTATCACACAAACTAAGGACAATTCATCATCCATGCTTGTAGTAGTTGCGACTGTATTCTTATCATCTCCATCATTCTAATGATCTTGATTTTTCTGATCCCTTTTCCACTTATAATAAAACCCCTTAATTTGTTTTAACTTGTAGCAATAATAGTATGTCTTCACCACTTTCTCACATATGGACTTCAATCAGTTCTTTCTCATAATAATAGCCTACACGTTGTCAACTCCTATCTCTTTTCTTATGATTTCTTCATTGAACATACTTTCTAATTGACCCTTATTAAATATAATATCTCACACCATAACTACAATTTTTCTCACCAAGTTTTAAAATTGAAACTAAGTTGATGTAACAATCAACAAAACTCCAAAACTAATCCTGAAAATAATCTCTATAAACAACTTATTATTAAAAAAACCAACAAAAGGATGATAATACTTTTCTACTCGTTTTACTCAGTTTTTCTTCATTTTTTTATGTTTAGCCACTTTCATATAAAACCTACACCTGTATCTCTTTTATATTTTGAAAATATGGTTTTTTTTGCACTGCACGCACATACATGGTCATATAAGTGACCATGTCTTTTCTAGATTCAACAAAATTACAGATGCACACAGTTATAGAGAGTTACGCAGTTTGTGCATATCATGAACACAAACGTGTACATGACTATTTATATTTTCATCGTTTCACGTCCTTCTGCAACATTTATAGAGACTTACACATTTGACTTACACAATCATGTAAGCAAAGGACATGGGTTTTAAAACCTTACATGGTCGTGTCTACCTAGAAAACCTTATCCTAACTTTCATCCGTCTTGTCTTCACTCGTTCATCATTCATATGAACCATAAAAGTTTCTATGATCATCGAAAAGTCATATTTACATAAAGAAAATCATTTTTACAATGTGTATTATCATAAAGAAAGATGTAAGACAGAGTCTATCTACAATCTGGATATGCTTATAATTGAATATTGAATTTTTATAGTTATATAATGATATTACATACAAAAATTGTGTTTATGAATATGAATTTATTAATTTAATTTTGACACATGTCTTCATTTATTTTTTAAAAAAATATAGGGGAGTTCAAGTACTCCTGATAATTCAATCATTTTAGAAAGATTTGATTATCTAGTTTAGGCTCATATTAAATTAGTTCTTGGAATAAAGAACCATAACATTTGTGTGTAAACAAACATTTAAAAGGAGGGAGAATCACCAAATTAAAGAAGCATTTAGCTGGGATCAAAGGTGGAATAAAGCCTTGTAAAAAGGTAAGTTATTAAGTAAAATGACCAATGAAGACTTTACTTGAAAAGTATCAACATAAAAAAGATAGAAGATAAAGGCTAAACTATGAAATTGGTTATGGAAGACTTTCTAGTGGTTAGGATGATAATGAAAATATTAAATGTGATGGTATTCCTACCCAACAAGAAGGGAATGTTGCAACTAATATAAGGAAAACAAGAAGACACTTGTCTAATTTTTTCACCAAAAACAACTCTTAGAGCTCAACCTTTAATCCATAATGCCTTATAATATAAAGAATCGACTTAAAATGTGAACATGTGATAGGATTGAATCTTCTTATAATTTGCTATACATTTACATGTGTTTTCAATCATATTTTTATGATAAAATGCTTAATTTGTGTTCAATTTGAGTTGCTTGCTAGGTTGGATGTGTCGATATATTTTTGAGCCAAAAAGACAATTTTCTCAAAGGAACATAAATGTTTATTTTGTTAAAGGATCAAATTAAAAATCCCATGCGTTGACATTTCACACGCAGCAGCGTTGCTAGGCGTTTTTGAGAAAACGCAAACGCACAACATAATATAGCATGAGGAGGGATTTTAATTAGAGTGTTTTTTCTAATTTTTCAGGTAACTTCACGCACTAGTAAATGGGCAGAGAAATTCAACAGCTCGGACATAATTTAAATGGACAAGCGCTGGAGACAAGCATGCAACATATACAGGTGGAATAAATGCATTAGCTGTTGGAGACAAATTAATTGTCCAAGCAAGAGGCTTCACGTGCATCATTCAAAGAGAGGAGCATCAGGATTTAAAGTAAGCATCAGGATTCAAAGAGAGGAGAAGCAATAGGAGGAGACACGCAATTAATAAAAGGAGACTTTCAACATAAATCAACCATGGGTCCAATTTATTTGAAATCCCAATGGCAAGTGTCGTGGAAAACAAAAGAAGGGGTCTTTTGATTTCAGCTTTATGTGACAGTGGGACCCAGATGGACTTAAAGAAAAGAGAGAGGCGTTTAACACAGGAAAATTGACTAAGACTCATTAAATCAACAGTGCAAAATTGAAATCAGCGTGAATTGAGCAATCAAGCCACGCTGGACAGCAAATATCAAGGGAGGATCATCAAATTCACGCACAACCAGCGTTTTAAATCAGTCATGGGAGGATTTAATGCGGCAAGGGGCGTGACCAAGGGTGAGCATTAATTAGCTACAGAAGATTTCAGCTTTAATCAACGCACAGGATAGCAAAAGAGGAAGTTCAAGACAGCTGGAAATCATGCAAAAGCATCAGGTAGGGGCGTGAATTAAGTGTCCCATCAGTAAGCAACAGCAAAGCAAAGGATTTGACTTTTGAGGGCTGTGGCGTGGAGGAAGCAACAGGTAGTCGGCCATGGAGGTTTTAAGGACAGCTGGCGTTAAGAGCCAAGAGTCACGTAGCAGTAGTGAAATGGTCCCATCATGAATTAGCAAAGAGAGTCCATCCGATATGACACGCGGCAGTGGAGCAACAAGCATAAGGAAATATGGAGATAATCGAGCAACCACAGCACACAAGCAGAAAAACATAGAGGTGTTGCTTCAACGTACAGTAACGTGAGAGTAAGACAAAAATGCATTGGAGAACAACAGCTATCGGCGCAGACCTAAGATAGCAATCTTTTGTGGTGGAGGCATAAGACAAAGGATGATTCACGAAGGACGCACGCACAAGCGGGGGAGAACGTTGGAAAACATGGGAGGAGCATGGAACATAAAAAGCAGCAGAAAAGGGGGAGCCAAGTGCTGGAGAGGGTCGGCACGTAGGACACGAGGAAAGGAAAAGCTACCAGTCGATGAAAACAGTACCAGAGACACAGAAACAAAGCATAGAGTGCAGTAGACATGGAGCTGCCAGAGATTAATTAATCCTTCATTTTAGTTGTCCCACGGTGAGCATGATTATTGCAAAATACATATGACTCATCTTTGGAGCATAAAAATGGAGATGATAGGCTAACTTCCCGACACCGGTTCAACGGGGATATCAACGCCAAGTCACGGTTACGCTATTTTTGTCATTTTAAAGTTGTGATTTATTTTTGGATTGTTGTGTTGTTGGTATTGATTTTAATGGTTTTGGAATTAATGATCTTGATAGATTATTTTGATC
>JANKOE010000002.1:24581147-24591337 GCA_026284465.1 Erythroxylum citrifolium | reverse complement strand
CGCTAAAGGGGATTGCCTTTAGGGCACAATCTAACAGTACCGTCCTTGCATAAGTCGAGTTACCCAATGTACAAGTCAACTTATCGATACTGGACATGTGTAAGTCGAGTTACACAAGTGTACAAGTCGACTTACACTTACAACTTTAATGTTAATTGGACTAGAGATTATATTAATTGATATTTTACAATTGGAATTTATTTCTTTCTTAATGTCATATGTAAAAACAAATAATAAACAATTACAATGTGTTATAGCATTAAAGATAAATATTGATCCTTTGTTAACAATAATTCTAAACTCATATGATTACATGGGCTATTACAAGATATCATAATTGAACATTCATTGCCTACTATCATCTATTGTAATAGCTGTTAGACCCCTAAGTCTTAATAGCATAATCGTGCAGGCATTGGCAAGCCTTGACTAATGTTTAACACTCTAGACGATGAAATAAGGCAAAGACTTGAAAGTAGGCAAGGAAAAGGGGTGATGTTAGGCGTTGGAATGCATTATTGCACATTGGCAAAAACCATCGAAGAGATGTAAGATTCGGATATGAGACCAAAAGAAGGCTTGAGATGGACATTGAGTAAAAGGTTAGCTGGATCACACATATGACGATGACATGCAAGAGTTTCAAGGTGACTTAGCAAGTTATAACAAACTTGGTGCAAATTTTGGTAAAGTTTAGAACCTTGTAAGAGTTGATTTAGCTAAGGTTGGGTCCATGGTGGACTAAGGACTTAGTGTATGCTCAAATGAACGAACCATGGCTAATGGGCTTAACACAAGGACGGATTGGACGGACCAATGTGCTATGACATGCTTTGGCTTGGATAACTCATCATCAACGGAAAAAGATGAGGAGATCTTGGATGATGTGGCAGAGAAGACCACAGAAAATGGACATCAGCTCTAAGAGATAAAGACTATGTGGGAGGATCAGATGAAGATAGTGGAGATCTTTGTGGATATGAATAAATCATTCCTAGATAGATGTAGTTTTTTAACCATGTGGGAGGATTAGATGAAGATAATGGAGATCTTTGTGGATATGGATAAATCATTCCTAGATAGATGTAGTCTTTTATCTTGTTAGTAGGGATGACAATGTTGCCCAAGTGGCCTGGCCTGACAAAATGATGTAGTTTTGTCAAGAGCGACATCATTTTCTAATTTTTTTAAGAAAATGATAAAAGGGGTCAGGTCGGCCCGCCCATAACCATTCCTACTTGTTAGTTGTGATGTATATAAGTCTTATCAAATAGAGTCCTAATTGGATGGGGATTTCCTCCTATTGGTTAGTGTGATGTAATATGATAAGGATAAGATGTGATCTTAAATAGTTGAGTTCTAATAGGATTCTAACTTGGCCATCCAGAGGTGCCTATAAATAGCTCATTTGAGCCCTAGTCCTCTCAGTGTCAGAAAGTGTGAGATATAGAGGTTGAGAGAGCATCATTTGTATACTTTAAGGGAAGTAATAAAGGTTGGCATTGTTGCCATTGATATTTAGTAATTTCTTAGTTTTCTTGCAAGAGTATGAGAGTTAAACACTGTGAGGGTTGTGAAGCATTCGAGAACAAGTTTAGTTAGTTAACAATCATATGAAAAGGCTAAATCTTACTTAAACAGATCTAAATGAGATTGTCGTGCAAAGGAGTAGGCACAACTTATATAAGTCTAGTGCTTAGAAGACCTATGTAACAATAACCATAGTGCCACTCAAATTGCTCATAATAACGTACTTCATGAAACACAAAAAATATTGAGAATTATTATCGCATTATTTAACACCATATCTAGAAAGGAACCATCTTTCTTGTATTTGTATCATCATATAACTAGATAGTTGACATCTTCACCAAAGCTCAACTACTAACTCAGTACAATGAACTAGTTAACAAACTCAACTTACCATTATTTTTCCCATCTTTAGTTTGGACCCTCGCGATAAAAGCAAAAATCCTAGGAAAAATTGGAACCATTGACTATTGACTATGAATTCATGAAGGATTCTTGGATTTGATTTTGATTTTGATTTTTAATTTGAATCAAAAATTCTTTAAAATCCTTCATTTCTTTAAACGGAACAAACTGAGATAGAATCAGACCGATTCCCTAACTACGTTTCTAGATATTCCTCAATGTCTCAGCTATTCACAGAAGGTGAGAAGGAGATGAATAATCATTTGCTTCCGGAAGAAATCGAAGGATTCCCAAGGGGGCGTGGAGGGTTTTAAGGGATATTCAAATATAAAATAAAAATATTCTACTACTATAATATCAATATGAAAATGCTATGTAGAATATTAATTGTCTATTTAATCTTGCTTCTTTCCTTTATTCATGAACTTGTAACTCTATACGTAATATATATATATATATATATATATATTTACAATCCTCTCCAAGTTATTTTCACATCTTAAATTTTTTTTGGTTAAACCAAACTTATGTCAAGGTGTGTTCTTATCTAAAGTACAAAGGTGAAGACATAAACAAGTACATGGTTAAGACATAGGCATGTTGAAATGGAGGAGGATTTTCTGAAGTAGTTATATGTAAAAAGAAATCATGAGTTACACGATTTATGTTTGAGATATACTACCGTATTTAAAAAAGCATTTTTTGTGGATTTTAAGTTTTAATTAATTATAGATATTAGCAAAGTCATGTTTAAAATATGTTTAATTTAGTAAGGTGCAATTTGTGTAGGATTATACCAGTTAGAGTTTACATATAAATATACTATTATAAAACTAGTTTAAGCATATGAAAATTTATAATCATTATTATCATTTAATAATGGAAGCAATGTCTCTTTCTCTTAAAGATGTAGGCATATCAAAATTGGTTGAAACTTATTAAAATTTTTCATATGCTCTTGAATGTTTTCTTTTATACTACTATATTCTTGATATATTCTTTCTCATAAATGATTTTAGAGTATAGATGAGGTCATAACGAATTTTATTACAATTTTAGGAACGGTAAAGACTTATTGGTATAACAAAGCATACTAAAGAGGTTTGAGAATAAATTAGAAGAAATAAATGAGCTCAACTAGAAAGAATTATAAGTATGAGTAGCTGGAGGCTACGTTTGGTTGATAATGTTATATAACATGTCGCAGATATTACTTCCCCTATAAAGATATGAAAAAGTTAGAGAGTCCATAAGTTGATAAAGGCTATACATGTTGAAGATGCACAAGGAAACAAACTTGAAACAACATATCAATGCATGCAATATCTAGTGACCAAGCTCATATTAAGTAAGGAACAATTTATTAGAACATACAATTGTTACACTTTTGCCTTATAAACAATATAAAAAAACATTAGTGAAAGCTCTCAATATGAATGGTTTTATGTAAGGGGTAGTTAGGATCACAGTAGAAAGTAAAAGGAAAGATGACTCATGTAAGAGGATTTTTAGGTCCAAATCTAAAGGAAAAAATGTAGTTCAATGCTATAATATGAGCAAATTAAGGTAATAAAAGCATGTTTGGTTATTCATGAAGGTTTTCTAATATAGTATAGAGTAGGAACTTAAATTATAGTGATATAGGCATCCTTCATGTTTTAATCAATCAATTAGAAGAATCATAGATTCTAGATATATGATGCTCACATCATATGAAACCAAAAAAAGAGTAATTTATATTGTACACGATAGAAAACTTTAGCATTGTCTAGTTGAGAGATTATAAAACTTGTAAGATTAACAAAACATGATAGTTAGGATTAAGATGTTTGATATTGTTGTTAGGATGTTATATGATGTTCGACTATACCAAAATTTAAAGAAAAATATGATCTCCTTACGCACCTTATATATAAATGATTTCATATATAAAACCAAAGGTGACAATATTAAGGTCCTTAAGGGTATGATGACTATAATGAAAATTTTTAAAACTAATAGGAAACATCTACAGATTTTTAATGAGTATAGTTGTAGGAAAAATTATTGCAGTAAAGTAAAAGGAAGATAGTCCTACAATAAGGAATATGTGGCTGGGTTATTTTAGTAAGCAAGGGCGGATAAACTTCATAAGAGGAGCTTATTAAAATATGTAAAACAATATAAGTTAGGTGTATCTAAGTTTTGTGTTCTTGAAAAATAGTAGTGAAATTTAAGACAAGTGATCGTAAATTTGTGGAAAATTTAGACTGTGTGCAATTAATGTATGTGATCTTATTAAAGAGTTAACATTGGGTGGATATTAGTATTTTATAACCTTCATAAGTGATTTTTTCAAAAAAGTTTGAGTGTACTTCATAAAGTAGAAATTTAAGGTCTTTGCAAATTTTAAGGCGAAGAAGGATGAGGTAAAGAACTAGGTGGGCATCAAAATTAAATCCTTAAGGTTAGATAACAATGCTAAGTATATAGACGCACAGTCCTAGAATTTTATGAGGAGCATGGAATTCAAAGACATCATACAATTTGTAAAAGAATTACAATATAATGGCATTTCAGATGATAAACATATTCATAACTAAATGAGTCAAGTGCTTGAGGTTAAATACAGCTCCTATAATTTCTAGAACGAATTAATTGGTATAGTATGTTATCTAAGTGATAGATAACCACATTTCACCAAATGGGTTAGTGATAAAGGAAGTATGGATAGTGAATAAGGTAGATTTTTTAGGTTTGAAGATCTTAGTTATCCCACTTATATACTGATTTCTAGTGATGAGAGTCTAAGTATGATCTAAAGTCAAAGTAATTTATCTTTATTAGCTACCATAAAATGATGAAGAGATACAAGTTTTAGGACCTAATATTAAAAAAGACTACAATTAATAGGGATATAATGTTTAATGAATAATAAATATTGAAGAAAACATATAAAGAGGATGTGTTAGAGTCAATAAGGAGTAGTATAAGCTCGAAGGTGGATGAGTGAAACTAAAATAGTCAAAACAGAAGTTAGAGAGGTTAGAAATTGTAGTTTAGGACATAGAAGAACTATGTCAAGTTAAGAGTGGCATTATAATAAACCCATAGATAGGGAAAGACACACTATATACCATAAAATAAATATGATTAAGAAGACTTGATATCCTTTGCAGTCATCAATAATAATAGATCCAACTAACTTCAGGAAGCTATACAAAATTGGGAGAAGGATATTTGAATAGAAGTTACAATATAAGAAGCCTTTGTAATATAAGACATGAGAGCTTGTGCAACTCCCAAAGGGAAGATGGCTACAGGGGGTGCAAGTGTGTATATAAGTAGAAATAAATAATATCAAAAAAGAGAAAATTTCAAGGCTAAACTAGTAATAAAAAATATGTAGAAAATAAAGGGATCAATTATGATGAAATTTATTCTCTAGTCATTAAACACATTTTATTAGGATGGTG
This sequence comes from Erythroxylum citrifolium, assembly GCA_026284465.1. Lineage (NCBI taxonomy): Eukaryota > Viridiplantae > Streptophyta > Magnoliopsida > Malpighiales > Erythroxylaceae > Erythroxylum > Erythroxylum citrifolium. The sequence goes on along the minus strand of JANKOE010000002.1, from coordinate 24,585,947 downwards.
ATGGTGTTAATAGCTAGTTTGGAGAAGAACTTAGAGTAGAAGGACATGAAGACAATTTTTCTTCATATCAACTTATAGGAGAAAATTTACATGGAGTAGCTCGAAGGGTTAACAAACTTAAAAAGAAGTGTCTAGTGTGTAGATTAAGGAAGCCACTTTATATCTTGAAGTAGTCTCCATGACAATGGTATAGAAGGTTCAATTGCTATATAATTCTAATTGGCTACAAAATATGCGAATGTAATTGTTACGTGTATGTTAAGAGCTTTGATAATGGTCCATTCATTTTGTTTCTAATTTATATAGAAGATATGTTAATTTCTTAGAGGAAAAACTATAATGTGAATAAAGAAAAGACATTGTTGGAAAAGAAGTTTAAGATGAAAGTTCTAGGTGTTCTTATGAAAATACTAGGAATGGAAATTTTGAGGGACATGGCTTTACAAAATTGTGATTCTCTCAATTCAACTATATTAAGAAGTATTAAACATATATGAAATTAGCAAAGTTAAACCAATGAGTACTCTATTTGCAAATCATTTAAGATTTCCATATATCAATGCCTAAAATTAGATGAAAAGGTTAAAGATATGTTTAAGGTATTGTATATATAGCTACAAGATGTTTAATGTATTGAATCACCTTAGTATTCCATTGCATTTGATTCTTTAATAAAGTTACTCACTAATACTATCAAAGAAAAAAATAACATTAGAAGGAATATATTTTGTTATCATTAAAATCAAGTGTTTGGTCTAACAATCCCCTTTTTTTCCAGTTATGACAAAATATTTGGTGACAAAAAAATGAATTTAAATAAACACCATATATGTCAAAGAAGTATATAATGCATACTTACTCCTTAATTCATCATTTTATAATCAAGTTTTAATATCACCACTCTCTAATCTTTCTATTAAAATTAAAAAGGCTATTATAGGGGAAAATGAAAAAAGTGAATGAATATCATCTCGCTTCCCTTTTTAAAAAATTTATCGTATAGGAAAAGTTCTCATCAAGGCATTCTTAAAATTAAAGAGAAATTCTTATAATGCTCATATACCAATTTCAAATATCAATATATCTTTCTCTCCTTAAGTGCATATAATAATTTTTTCTTTTAAACATATATGCCGAGTCAAAATGCTCAAATGAATAATATAAAGCTAAGTGGTTACCTTCTTTTTTTGTCCCACCAATGGTTACTTCATATATTTCCTCACTTAGTTCAACAATTGGCCTTTTCAATGGACAACAGAGGAGACTTCGGGTCCCAAACTGCATAAGTGGCGTCAACTAGATGTTGAAGTTCTATTCTTCTGAATCTTCGGGCAAGTTACTTCAGTATTGATAGTTTCAGATCAAGGGTGATTTCTGTCATTCTTCATTTTCCCAGAAAATGTTGTTGTTAAAGGAAGGCCTTTAATTCATTAGTGGATTGGTGAGGGATTTATCACTACGACTGAATATAAGACGACTAAGGAGGTTGGAGAAGGCATTTTTAATAGGCTTTTGGAGTTGGAACTTATTCAACCTCACCATAGAACATCTAACAGGCCACCCCCACTCCCAGTTGTGAATGCTTGTACAGTGCATCCCTGGACCAGTTTCATGTTGGTCTCTCTGGCAGAAAAAGCTTGAGTTCTTGAATTTCAGTCCATCATCAGGTGTTCCATTTCTTATATCAAGATCATGTTAGGCATGCATAGTTTCAAGTAATTGAATTCTTTCAAACATTAATCAGAGTTCCTTTGGTGTTAATGCCATAAGAGTAGATAACTTTTACATTCCAAGAGATTATAAATTCATGAAGAATCATCCTCTATGTCAAGTTATAATTGATGTTTAACAAGTGTGATCACTAGATCACATTCTAGAGACTTATCTTGCTTTTATTTTTCAAATTGAGATTAAGACTATAAAAGAAGTTATAAGTGATGAAAGTTGAGTTGTTGCTATAAATGAAGAATTAAGCCAATGTGATAAAAGTAAGATTTGGATTTTAGTACCTAGACTTAGATACTACCATATCATAAATATCAAATAGGTGTTTAGAAACAAATTAGACCAAGCAGGTACCAGTATGAGAAACAAAGTTAGATTGATAGCTAAAAGGTGTGATCATAAGTTTTGAGAAAACTTTTGTACTAGTAGCTAGATTAAAAGCTATTAAATTGTTACTTGCAATTATACATTACATGAATTTTAAATGATTTCAATGGATGCTGAAAGTGCATCTTTAAATAATTTTATTTAAGAAAAAGTTTATATTGACCAACCTACCAGTTTTGAAATTCATGATGCACCTAACCATGTTTACAAACTCTTCAAAGATTTGTATGGTTTGAAAGAAAGCTCCTATAACTTGGTACGATAGGTTTTACTAAAGGCTATGTTGATATAACTCTTTTCTCTAGAAAGCATAGGTACGATTATTTATTTTTTAGTTTTATGTTGATCATACTATTTTTAATACAACTAATGAAAGCTTGTGTAAATAATTTTTCCAAGTATATGAGAAGAAAATTTGAGATGAACATGATGGGAGAGCTCTACTTCTTTTTTGAACTCCAAATCTATATTACAAATAGTGTACTAGTCCTGGTACCCGTACCAGTCAATACTGAGTATAGTTTTAGGTAGTCTTTTTAAAATTACAAAATAGTCCATATTTTTTATATAATTGCAAAATAGTCTTTCAATAAATTGTGTTATATAATTTTAAATTTACTTCAATCATGTATAAAAAAATCATCATAATATAAATTTGATATAATAACTATCTCTTCATTTTTGTTAATATTACTTCTCACATATTTCCCATATAAACAATAATCATAATTAGTATAAGAAAAAGGTCATTTAATTTTCATAAAGATAAAATAAGAAAAATAAAAAGTACTTAAAATGGTACAACTATTTACATCAAATCATTATATAGTATGAATAATATAGATCTATAAGCATTATAACAAGAGTTTATACTAAAGAACACAGTAAAATAGAAGTGAGACTTAAAATAAAATATTTACAATTAAAAATGATTTCTATTACATATATGAAATTTAACACATACATCAAATACAAGTTAAATTAAAAGAAAAGAAGAAAAAATGAAACTTCATTCAATGACATATTCACTGAAATCACACTAGTCTTAATTTTCATTTAGTACAAAATTCATTATTGAGAAGAGTCTAATTATCACCATCATCAAAACTAATTACATCAAATGATATGTCAATACTTTCCTATCCAAGATTATCTTTTAAGTCACTCTTATATATGAAACTTGGTTCTCTTGAAATATAATCCACCAAAAGATCAATATAGTCAAGGGAAATTAGGCATGTATAATTATCTTTTTATTAAGGGGTCTAGCAAATAAATAAAATTAAATTATTTAGAAATTACAAAAATTATATTCAACTTAATAATGATAATAACATACTTTTCTCGAAGCTTCAAGTTGTATCCAGCAAAGATCAAATCATTTAATTTTTTGTGTTCTATTCTATTTTCTTTTTAAAAATAGATGAATTCAAATATAATCTAATTCCTTTCACACTTAGTTGCACTTATACATTGACTCAGAATTCAAATTGTAAACCTTTACAATTCTATAACATCTCTTCCAAATTGGTCTCACTAAGAAACTATAAGACAAAAAAAGTAATCTTATAAATAAAATAAATTGATGCTTAATTTTAAACAAGTAATAAAATGATGAAATATATACTTGAATTAAGTTTATCTCTTTAACTAATTTCAATAGGTATCTTAAAGTCACTGCACACATCCTTATATCTCCATTTGTGAGGTAAGAATATCTTCCATCATCTCTTGAGAAACACTTATTTTGATATTTAACAACATTCCTCTATTAACTACGACTTCCTTCGAAAAATATGTTTAGAATAAACACTAGGATTCAAAAATGCCCCAATAGCAAACAATAAAGAGTAAAGTTGTCTTTTTTTAATCTTTTATTGATAATTGCAAGATATTGTATATAAATAAGACCTATTTTTTAGATTGGCGTTAATTGCTTCCTTCACCCTCTCCATGATATCATAAAAGTGACTCATTATTGCTTTCTCATCACTATCAGCCAAATAAAATACTCTCATCAAAGGCTCACAAATTTGGATGAAAATTATTGGAACCAAAATTCATGATCTTCAAATATAATTTTGGAAACCTCTGTTCTATCATTGGTTCTGGTATGCTAAGATGAAACATGCTTATCACTTGTAAACATTTGTCTTATCTTTTTCCCCATTTGAAACTTATGCATGATTATAGATGAACTTAGTCACTATTCTTGCTTTTTGCACAATTTCATCAATGATAGAAAGAATCTAACATTTATTACATTTTTTAACATTAGGTCAATGTAATATTTCATAAATAGAGCTACTCAACAGATTACCTCTATAGTTATCAATTGAAGGAACTTTACATCTTGGATTGTAAGACGTAATAATATCCACCGTATGCTAATAATAATAACACTAAGCAGTATTGAACAACAATCTGCATCATACCACAATCTAGTCATTTTCATGTTGACATTATGAGCTACTTCTTTAGATTGTAATGTACTATGAATTGAAGGTTAAGCTCTATGAGTTATTCACGAAGCCAAAAAGTTAGATATTTGTCTTATTCTCTTCCTCACATCAGTTATATCAATCCTTTTTTGTTGGGTTGGAGGACCATTTTGTAAGTGATAAGTCGACTTGTACATGTGTAAGTCGACTTATGCTTGCTCGGTACTGATAAGTCGCCTTGTCCATT
>JANKOE010000002.1:24358445-24369388 GCA_026284465.1 Erythroxylum citrifolium | reverse complement strand
TTTAAGGAATTTTAAATCTAATCAGAATAATAAAGTTCATAATAAATAGAAGAAAATTACTGATTATAACAAATTTCATTAATTATTATTGTAATAAATATAACAAAAGGAATAATAAAATTATAATGGAAATATAATTTTTTGATTATTATTATCATTATAATAAATTATTAATAATAGATACTAAATAAATAAATTTACGCTTGACATGAACAACAAAATTGAGCTTGAACATGTATATGAATTTCAATGTACAACATACATACAATTGTTGTTTTAATAATACACCCAATCAAACCACAATTGAACAATAAATTTATATATAAGATTTATAATAATAAGTATATAAACTAAAGTCGGAAAATAATAATAACAATAAATTTGAATTATAATAATTACAAATTATATAATAATAGTAATAATAATATATTTGAATAATAATAAATACAAATTATATAATAATAACCATAATAATAATATGAATAATAAATTAAATTATTTAATAAATTTAATAATCATAACGAATATTGTAATTATCATAATAATAGTAATAATAATAAAAATTATAATAATAAAGATAAGAAAAAGATGACTAAATTTATTAAAAAGGAATTTAATGATAATGACCATAAATGTAATAATTATTCTGCAATAATTTAAATAATAATAACTATATTAAGAAAATAAGACACAGTTTTTACAATAATCTGCTTAAACGTAATTCATAAATAATAATAATAATAATAAGAAAAAGCCAAAGCTGGAGTGTGCAGTACAAAGCAAATTCTCCAGCTTTGGCTTCTGGCTGTGGCTTGCAAACGGCGCCTGTGGGTCCTGTCATCTGTCGCAACCTCTGCCAATTTTTTAACCAAAACGACGTCGTTCTTCCACTAGACAGAATAAGACAGACTAAAGTTAGACAGATGATCCAGACTCCATAAAATGAGGTATGATTGCGAAAATGGCTAATAAGCATGAGAGCACCCTTTACATAACCATCGACTCATGACCAAGACATAATCGCAGAAGTGACCATGACAACTTTCCTGTATACATGGAGTTGGGACGAGATCTTTATTGAAGGATATAGCTAATAATTTATACATGAATTCGTCTAATTTGATCATATTTTCAATCCTTAGAATTAGATTTGTAATACAAAGATCAAATCAATTACAGAATTGTTTGATATGGAAACTAGTTTTGTTTAAATAATTAATTTCGGTCTTTTCCTTAACTTGAAGTTACCTGGATATGTTGTGATTAGATACTTCAAATAAGAGAAAACGATAAAGTTCTCATCAATTTTTATATTTGTTCAGTTTTAGATAAAATAAAAATTAAATAAACATTTAAAGATTTAGATGGTTACAATAACTTAAATCTTAATGTTATCATCTTTTTTATAAAGCAAATTTTACTTATATAAAATTTAATAATAAAATTTTTAAAATTTTCTTACCATATAAATGTGTTTAGTGTTTTTTAATACATTCTTTGATATAATTATTGAAATATGTTTATAAATATTATTTTAAAAATAAAACGTGTAGAAATTTATTTGAAATTTGATTTTAATGACAAATTCACAAATTTAACTTTTCCGATATATTTGTTTTTATGCAAAGAGAATATTTATGAGACCTAATCATGTGAATGCTTTACTTTTCAAACTTATATTGTTGCATTCAATTTTAGACAATATCCTTAAACAATATAAAAATTGCATCTTTGTCTTTGGGCTTTCAAATGGTATAAGATTGGCATATTCATCTATAAAAACAAATATATATATTAGTCTATGTTTGTCTAAAATGACCCTCTTTCAAATATATTCACACAAACATACATATACATTAGCATTATATATAATTTGTTTTTTTTAAAAGGTCATTATATATGATTTGTTGCAATACTTACTCGACCATATGAATAAGAGTTGCAAGACAACATGTTTATTGTATACAAATAAGACAAGGGTTGAATAATAAAGAAGAAAATAATGAAGAATTGCCACTAGTCATAATCAAAGATATAAATCATTCACAATAGCTCATTTTCTTTAATTTTTTAGGTCCCCAATTTTTACTAGAATTAGCAATGAAAAACTGGCTCACATTTATTTCAATTAAGTTTTAGTCATCCAAATTTTTTTTGAGTTAATCAAATTTTAAACCAAATGAACTATCCAAATCAATTTAATCAAAATGTCAAAATGATAATGTTTTATGTTGAAATTCAAATATTTCAGGTAAAGCCTAAGCCAAATAGCTTAAACTCGACTGAGTCTTAGGCTAATAAAAAAATCAATGTAGATATGATTTAGTCTATTTCCATTTTTATTTGAAATGCCGTTTATATCTGTGTTAATATTTTCTATGAAAATTTTTATTTATTCATTATGAGTTTGCTATATATTTTAGTCACTAAGTTTTTCCTTACCACATTGATGGTATGTTTTCAACATTTGAAAAATTGAAAATGGGTACAGATTAAACCATTATTTTCTAAAACATGCAACATCATACAAGGAAATATCATGCTTTCAAAATCTTGCAAAAGTTTTTAAATCTAAGAGAAAAGATAATGTAATTCCTTGCTTGGTGTCATATGTTTTAGAAAACAATAGTTTGGTAAGAATTTAGGTCATTAAAAAAAACTCTCTGGATGTCTTTCTACTTGGAGCCTCTTGGATTTCTTCAATCGAAGCTTTAGGGATTGACTTATCCTTCTCCAAATGTCTCTCTATTCATACTTCTTTAGTTCCTTGCCCTCTTTTGTACCTTACTTTAAACCACTTTTTGGTATTTTTTTCTTTGACCTTTTGTTTCCTCTAATTTTATTTTCTTGGTTATCCCTTAACATTTGCTTCTATATTAGTCTTTTTTGTTGTAGGTGTGTCTAGAGCTCTCTCATGAGATCCCAAGTTATTTCCATAGAGCCTTCCAAGGCCCAAATTTCCAACAACCATCTTACTATTCCTAAAGTGTCTATTCCACCTTCTTTAACTTCCATTTCAAGAGTGGGGACTTGGTGCTTTTGTTTAACTCAAGACTTCAGTTATTTCCTGGAAAGCTCAAGTCAAGATAGAGTGGACCCTTCAAGGTTATTCAAGTATTTCCCCATGGAGCTTTGGAGTTAGAAAATAACAAGGGTGAATCATTCAAGGTCAATGGGCATAGATGCAAGCCATACTATGGAGGACTATACTCACAAGAAAGGGAAGAGAAAGGGAAGTCATCTCTTTCCTTTCTTCTACTCCTTCATGAATGCATGTGAAATAGTCAAGCTAATGACCTTAACTTAGCATGTTTACCTTTCTTTTGCTTGCTTTTGTTTACTTGTGTGTTTGATTTGTTTGGTTTTGATTATGTTTAGTTTGAATTTTTTTTGAGTTTTAACTTGTTTTCTTTTCAAATTTCTTATTGGTTAGTTGATTTTGATATGTTGGTAGGTTGACTGAATGTTGAGAATGCATGCTAAGCTTAGAAGAAGGCTAAAAAGTTGGAAAAGTTGGCTATGATTGAATGTTGGGAATGCATGCTAAGCTTAGAAGAAGGCTAAGAAGTTCGAAAAGTTAGATAATTTACGATCGTAGGAATTGGGTTGTTTCCTACGTACGTGGGAAGATTTTTCAGAAACTTTCTAGAGTCTTAACCCACGATCGTGGGAATGGGCCTATTTCCCACGAGCATGGAAAGGTTTTCTAGAAACCTTCTAGAGCCTTAAACCATGATCGTGGAAATCATCGGGATTTCCATGATCGTGGGATCCCTTGACAGAAACTTTTTAAAAAGTCTCTTTTATTCTTCTTTCTTCACCTTCTCTCACTTTCTCTCTCTGCAGCTGACTCTCTCACTAACCCTAGCTTAAAAAATCTTTCTTTTTTCTCCCAAACCTTGGTATTTTCTACATCTTTTCAATCATTAATTTAAGAGCCGCATACCTCTTGGGAGGATATTCAAGTGTCACATAAAACAGAACCGAAACAATCCAAAACATACCAAACATTCATTACATGCATTTCTAGAAACTCTAGCAACGTGCATTACCTTTCATTAAAATTTGTTTTTAAACAGAACATATTAAACATATTGTACTTATCCAAATATATTACATATCATTAAATGTTGTTGTAAACAAAACATAATATATATCATATCTAATGACTTGTCAAAATACATGCCTTAAACATAATCCATCATGTAATAAGATTGTTACAAACCATTAAACAAAATACAAACTGTCTCATATTGTCAGATATAACTCAAAAACTCAAATATACATCTTTCAAAACAAAACAAATTCCAAAACAGAACACATTTTTCATTGGCCATTGCAGTAGTCCTTGTCCCAGTCTTTAACCTTCTTATCAAAACCTACACGGAGGCAAAACCATCGTGTTAAGCACATAGTTTAGTGGGGAAATAACTAAACATAATGCATAATGGTGACTCTTTCTAACAATCATCTAACATTCATATATACATATTCAAATCATTTCACAACAATCTTTAGTTGTTCATAATACAGAGTAATTCAAACATTATGTCTCAGAACAAAATATGATTCATAAATCAATATAGAACATTCTTGCATCAAAACAAAAACTCATAAATATCACAACAGAATGTACAAGTATCAGAATTGAATATTAAAATAATATATAATCCTTTCAGTTCAAAATATGACATAAATCATAATAGAGCTTATTTTATATCAAATCAGAGCTTATCTCTTATCAGAACATAACTTGTTTTGTATCATAACAGACTTATTTTTATCAAAAATGAACATGTATCAGAATACAAAATAAGTTAGACTGTTAATCCTTTTTACAAAAATGGGTAACGGGACCAGAATAGAAGATACCATGATTGGTATTTGAAATAGAAGGGACTTATGCCTCTAAAGTGTCGATAATCAGGGGACACTGTGGTGTCGATAATTAGGGGACACCTTAGTGTCAAGTTACAGGAGTAGTTGTAGACCCTTCTAGGCATGCCTATTTACCTATAACTAGGACTCGACAGTTTTAAAACAAACCATTTCAAATTTCATAATCTTATATAAAAGATGTTGTATAACATATGTTTTTATTCTTTTTTTCCTCAAATTGAACATATACATGCACATCCAAGCAAAGTTAACATACCTTATGAGCATAAACATATGCAATAATGTACCATTAAATACGTTATGTATTTACACATTTCATATAATTACACAAATTCCAAATTAACAAACAATCATAATCAATTCACATCGTATAACTCATTTGAAACAAATTTGTATTCATAAGGACTCATTCATCCTTAAGCACACCATAAATACACATTATTCACTAACCACATATTCCTTAAGTAATTACCTCAATTAATAATCCATAACTAAATGAAATATTACTCAATTATTCTAACATCAATTAGGTTCATTTTCAATCTCAATTAAGTTCAATTAAACCATTATTAAGTGCCTTAACCTTATATATGTCAACAATTGCACAGAACCAAGTTTTTCACCTTCCTAACCCTTTTCCACAACCACAGGAATATGCCTTATAATTCCCACGATCGTGGGCCCACAACCTTTAAATTAATTCCAAAACTTAACTCCTTCATACACCTTTAACACCCAGTCACCATAGTTCATCAATTCCACTTCGATTCCACCTTACTCATACCTCAATTCCACATCAAACTTACCCACAACCTTTAAATTAATTCTGAAACTTAACTCCTTCATACACCTTTAACACCCAGTCACCATACGTCATCAATTCCACTTCGATTCCACCTTACTCATACCTCAATTCCACATCAAACTCATGTCCAAACCAATTCAAAAATCATTCATTAAACATCTCATAATCCATGATCTTTCATGCATAAAAATTCAAAGCAAAAGCTATCAACAACTACCATGTTCCAGACCTCAATTCATCATCAATTCAGTACATATGCTATTCATTTCAAACATCATCTAACTTATTACTTAACATGCTATCAAGTTTAGAATTCCTTTACATGATTAACTTTAAGTTCCTTCTTCAAAGAACCAAGTAATCTAGCCTTTCATAAAACCAACACACTTCTGAAATCTACATGTAAGATGATCTTAACACTAAGATGTCTAGATGTAAGATGATCATAACACTAAGATGATAACAACATAAAAGGTAGTATAAAGTAGCTTTTTGATGCAATAACTTACAAGGATTCTAAATGAAGATAATCCCAAAAACTCCAGAAGTTGAGAGGAAATGAGAGAGTTTCGGTGGAGAGAATGAGCAAAGAAGGAAGAGTTATAGCAGAAACTAGCCAATGCATAAGGTCATGCCATGTGTATGATGACTCATCTTGCACTGGGGCCACTTGTTTCATAAAGACACAAGCCATATGTCCTCTCCCTAGCTAGCACACATGTTCTTCTATAAAGCTGCCAAATGTCACAATTTGATTAGACCACTTGTCACTCAACCAATGTTGCCAAATGTCAATGCATCAAATATGCCAAATGTCACTAACTCATAGGCTTAGTCATTCCAATTTTCATGTACCAACTTGTCTTGCCACTTGACAATTTTCCTAGTCCAAATGTACATTTTAATACCTCAATTCTCTAATGGTATCAATTAATTCCAATTCTCTAAATAGGATCCATTAAACCCAAAATTAAAGTCATATGCAATTTTCAATCTTATCACAATTTTTTTAACACCTATCCTATATGTACTTTGATGAGCATGTAACATTCCAACTAGGGTATAATTTTGGGCCTTACATTGATTGATGTGAAGAACGGAAAGTTGAGCATGACTATTTTAGGAGAAATAGTAGAATTCTCAATATTTAATGTTAAAACTGTTCCTAAAACTATTTTTTATTAAGAATTCTCTCGTGTTGATCAGTTTAATCTACAGAATTTGATTTTGTGTTGCAAGAAGAAAAAGAAAAGAAATTGAGCTTGGTGAGGGAGATTGATAAGTGTTGTCAGTTGCTGGATGATGCAATTACACGAAAGGTTAGAAAATTTTTAGAGAAGAAGACCCGTGAAGAGAAGGCAATAGTGGAATTGATCACTTTGGACAATCCACCTTGAGTGTAACGGTTGAAGTGTCTAGCTAAAAACAATAAAGAAGCACTAAATGGGAGGCAACCCATATCATTTCTATTTTGTCTTTCAATTTAGTTGTTTGTTATTTCTTTTAGTGAAACTCGACTTAATCTATTTGCGTTGTGTGCATAGGCCGTCTTTTCAATCTCTTGTGTTTATCTTCCTCATAGTTGTCTCCACTCCTTAATTTCAGATGCCATGCTTATGGCCATGCTTCACACCGCATCGACGGAGCTACCACCACACTTTTGTATCGCTTGCCTTTCCTTATTCTTTTTATTGTCCTAACTACATTTAGTTTAATTTCTTTTAGTCTTTAATGTTTGTCCTCATTCATGTTAATTTTTTGTATTTTTTCCTAGACCCTTCTTTTACTTTTTGTGTCACATTAGGAATAGTGTGATGTTTAAGTGTAGGGGTGTATTAATTATGTATTGTGTGTTTGTTGTCCCATTTATTATTTAGAGATGCGTGATCATTAAATGAACTCAATTGGGATTAGGAATGCATAATATGAGTGAATGAGTATACTTGCACACTTACACTGATTAACTTGGATTTCGGTTCAAAGGACATTAGCTTGTTGTGATAGATGAATGACACTTTTCATTTTGTAATAATTTGAGCCTTTTTGAAATATTAAACTGTAAGGCCCCAAATTATACCCTTGTTGAAAGGTTACATGTTTATGAAGGTAATTATGATAGGTGATAAAATTGTGACGTGATTGTAAGTTGTATAAGTTTGAATTTTGGTTTAATGGATCATACTTAGTGATTTAGAATTAATTGATACCATTAGAGAATTGAGATATTAAAATGTACATTTGGACTAGGAAAAGGTCAAGTGGAAAGACAAGTTTGCATATGAAAAATTGGATGATTAAGCCTATGAATTAGTGACATTGGGCATGGAAAATTAAGTGACAAATGGCATAGTTAATAAATTGCCAAGTGCTAGCAATAAGTGAGTCACAAGTGACCTAATTAAGTTGTGGTATTTGGCAGTGTGATAAGAAGAAAAGTGTCTCACTCTTATGTTTTCCATGTAGGTCACACCATAGAAGGACATGTATCCCTTTAAAGTTAGGACACCTTGCAAAACAAGAGCTAAATCACTCCAACTCATTTGGTGTTTCTACTACCTTCTCATTACTCTCTCCACCGAAACCTCTCGCTCCCTCTCAACTTCTGGACTTTTTGCTTGATTTTGGATTATCATCACTTAGAATCCTTGTTGGATACTGCATCACAGAAGTACATTATGTTATCTTCTATGTTGTCTTCTTGGTGCTAAGATTTGCACCTTGATCTTGGACTTATATTGGCTGCATGAAGGGCTTGATTGGCTTGTTCTTTGGAGTAGGAATTTGAAGTTAAGAAGGTAAGGGAATGCTAAACATTATTGCATGCTATAATATGAATTATTGATGCTTGAATTGGATAGAATATATATTGAATTGATGATGAATTGAGGCTTGGAACATGATACTTATTTGATAGCATTTACTTTGAATGATGATACTTGAAAGAACATAGATTGTGAGATGCTTAATGAATGATTTTTGAATTAGTTTGGACATGAATTTGATGAGGTATTGAAGCATGAATAGGTAGAATTGAAGTGAAATTGATGGACTTTGGTGAAGGTGTGTCGAATGAAAGTGAAGAAGTTTTCGAAACAAACTGAAGGTTGTGGGTGAGTGAACCTTTGGTTCACTCGTCCCACGATCGTGGGATTTATATGGTACATTCCCATAATTGTGGGAAATGGTTAGGAAGGTGAAAAACTTGGTTTTGTGCAATTGTTGAACTATATAAGGTTAGGTTTTGTTTTTGTACATTATTACAAATGTTTATGTTCATGAGGTATGTTAAGTTGTTGGATATGAAAGATTATGTTCAATTTGAGAAAATGGAATAAAGGCATATGCTATGCACTACATCTTTTACATGTGATTATGAAATCTGAAATGGCTTGTTTTAAAACTGCCAAATCCTAGTCGTGGGTAAATAGGCATGCCTAGAAGGGTCTACAACTGCTCCTGTAACCACACACTAAGGTGTCTTCTGTGCCAGACACTCCGGTGTCTTCTGATTTAGACACTTCTGTGTCTTTTGTTTCAGAGACTTAAGTCTCTTCTGTTTCATATACCAAACATGGGCATCTTCTATTCTAGTCCTATTGCCCACTTCTATAAAAAGTATTAGCAGACTAATTTGTTTTGTATTCTATTACATGCTCAGTTCTGATATAATCAAGCTCTGTTTTGAAATAACTAAGTTATGTTCTAATATAATCAGATATTGTTTTGATACAGACAAGTTCTGTTCTGGTACTTTAAAGTTTTGTTCTAATATTATGGTATTATGTTCTAATACTTGTAAGCTTTGCTCTAAATCCAATATATCCTATTTTGATATGTTATATTATGTTCTAAGATACATATTGTTTATATTTCATTTTAATATGAACAATTAAAGATTGCTTGAGATGTGATTGATTTTATATATGTGAATATTAGACGACTATTAGAAACAGTCGCCAAATTATATCTTTTTTAGTTATTTCCCCACAAAGCTTTATGCATAGCATGGTGGTTTCGCCTCTTTGTAGGTTCTGATAAGAAGGTTTAAACACTGGGACAAAGATAACTGCAGTGGCCAAGGAGATTGTGTTTTGGTTTAGAAATGTTTAACTTGTTTTTGAGTTGTGTTTAATGTAATGAAACATATTGGAATTTGTATTTTATTTGATGGTTGTGATAACCTTAATACAGGTTGGATTTGGATTTAAGGCTTGTATGCAATAAGTAGCATGTGTATGTTATGTTCTAAATATGACCCAACCTATGAAATGAAATGTATGTTTCTTGAGTTTTTGGAAATGCTTTAGTATGTTTTGGATTATTTCAGTATTGTTTTATATGGCATCTGCATATCCTCCCAAGGGGTTTGTGGGTGTTACATAAACACCAATTTTGAGTATTCTTTGTTAAGAGTGTTGTTTCTTAATTAAAGAACTCTAGAACTTACTTACAAATACTAGTTGGGATCACATGACCTTATGCAAACGTTGAAATGATGAGGCAAATAGGATTTACCCGTTAGCTTAAAAAGCCACTAGAATGTCACCTTTAGTGAGCCCCCTTAAGCTTAAATGAAACATTTTCTTTCTTTAAACCTAAAATATGAGTCTTGACCTTAATTGTTTATCCGCTTCATTACACCTACCATAAGGGCAAGTTGAGCATTTGAAAAGTTATAATCAGGTGTAGGGAATAAGTATGGGGGAATCATAGCTCATAGTTGGCTTTTGAGTTAGGGATGAGTATGGTTGTGGTAATTTTCTCTCCTTTATATTTTTCTTCTTTTAATTTCCTTGTTTTAAATGAATAAATAAATCAAAAAAGAAAAGAAAGAAAAGAAAGTGAAAAAAGAAAATGAAAAAAATGAATGAAAAAAAGAATTCAAAAGAAATAAAGGAAAGAGAAGGCAATCAGAAACTAAAAGAAAAGGAGAGACGTAAAAATAGGAAGTACAAACTTTATTACGTCAGAGGAAAAAAATAAGTGTTTTATTTGTCATTTTTCTTAATCACCTTGAATGCTCAATTACTTCTGTGGTTTTAAACTACAATTTTTATTTTTCCTACCCTTAGCTCCCCCCCATTACAACTAAAATAAAGACTTTAGATTGATTTTTGTGTTTGATATGAGTGGTGGATATTGGATTAGTAAGCAAGCCTGTGGTAGATACCTTACATGAAATGAACGATGAGTGAATATTTACTACCTTTGAATGCTTGAGAGGATGGAGAGTGGAGTG
>JANKOE010000002.1:24326148-24337639 GCA_026284465.1 Erythroxylum citrifolium | reverse complement strand
TGGATTTCTGTTCTGAGATTTACGATATGTAATAATGTGTGTGGGTTTGAGTTACTAAATAAAATAAATATCAGTATGATGTTTGGTTTTGTTTGTTTTGTCTTGGGTGGCATCCATGTATCCTCCCAGGGAGTATTTGGGTGTTACAAACAAGAAGTGCGATGTCTGGCGCGGAGACTCTGGACTGGAGAAAATGAGTTTTAGTTTATAATATAATTATGTTTTAATTAAAACAAAACGACCTTGTTTTGTTGTTTGTTGTTTGTTGTTTGAGCCTGTCGAGTTTTGGATTGAGCTCGGGTTCAGACTCGAGCTCTGATTTAAGGCTACTCAGGCCCTAATTCTTCGACCCTAGGCTCGGTCGACAGAGGTGGCAGATTTTGCCAATTCTAGTCGTCATTTAAAATTCAAAGAATATACCTTTCTTTTACTTTATGATTTCTCATAAGTGGGTTGGTAAAGTGTACTTAAAGGTTAGATTTTGGTCCGTTAATTAGAAAATTGTAATTTTAATATTACAATTAATCTAAACATGGATTAATAAAAAATAAATGCTTAAAATTTTAGGAAATAAACTATCACTTTGTCTCCTAATAGTTAAGCTTGACAATTGAGCTCGAGAATGATAAAACGACATCTTTTTGAATTTTTTTAAAAATAATAAATTAAGTAAAGTCAGATTTGGGTCAAGTTAAATAGTGAAAGTAGAATTTATTGTTTAATTTAAAAAACAATAAACAATATTACAGACATAATATTTAATTAACGAAAAATTAATTTCCTCAATTTTTATATCTATTAAGAGTTTGTTTTAAATATTTTAAAAGTGTTAAAATTTACTTTAATCACTTGAAAATATTAAATTTCAAGCTATATTTTATTATAAATATTAAAGTTAAAATTGATTTTTGGCCTTTTTCAAAATAGACTGTTAGTATTCAATAAGATAATTATTTGTCCTATTTAAGCAACAAAGCGGATAAATGGGTCATATCCCAGCCTTGCAGTCACAATCCCAAACGGCAAGTCGTGCTACAAGAAAAGTGTTGCTTGTTTAGGGGTTGCCACTTCCCACCTCTTCTTCCTCTACCTATTCAAAACTCTTTTTGCGGCTCACTCTGGGGTCCAACAAATTGCTCATCTTTCGGGTTAGCCTATTTTCGCTTCACTTACTCAATCTTTTTGTTTCCCCCCTCTTTAATAGAAAGAAAAAAAATGGAACTTGAACATCATGTTTTGTTTCATATCTTAATTTCTTGCTTTTCACTGGAATGATTTTAGGAGCTTCTGATGCGACGGTGGCTGGCTCTTCTGACACCAAGCCACTTCACGCATTGGCCTATCTCTTTTAAACCCTCCTTGGACCCTGCTCGTCGATTCCGACTTACATCCGTCAGCTCTTCACTTTCTTCTTATTCCACAAGCTCTTCTTATTTGCATCAGTTTTCTCCGTTTCCTTGCTCTCATTCTAATCCCACCTCTTTAACTTCCTACGAGCAACGTAGGATCGTTGTTGGGTTGTCCCAGTTGATCAAACGGCAGCAAGGTTGTGCCTTAAAGCGCTTTGCTGTGAAATTTTGTCCCTTTTTGATTGTGAAGATTATGACACTGTTGATATATCGTGAAACTTCTTTTGCATTCTTCAAGCTCGCTTTTCAGTTTGATTCTGATTCTGCTATTCAATATGGGTCAATTGTTGCACATTTGTTGGCTGCACGGAATGTTCGGTTTCTTGCTCAGGATGTGGTTTCCTGGGTTATTGGGAGCGTTGAGCCTAGTAGGAGCAGAGATTTGGTCGATTTTATGTGGGAGAATCATTATAAATACGAGTCAGATTTCTCTGTCCTTGATACCCTGATGCGAAGTTTCTTGAATGTGGATATGTGTTATGAGGCATTAAATATTTTAAGTAGGATAAGGGAGGTGGGATTGGTGCCTAGTCAATCTGCAATGTCTATTCTTTTTAAGTCGTTGCTCAGAGTTGGTGACTATGGTAGTATTTGGAAGTTGCTAAGGGGTATGATTTGTGGAGGACCTCACCCGTCTACTAAAAATTTTAATGTATTGATTCTTGGTTTTTGCAGAAAAGGATATACCCAAGTTGGAGAGAGTTTGTTCCATGTGATGGGGAAGTATAAATGTGAGCCAGATGTATATTCCTATAATTTTTTGGTTCATGCACATTGCACGATGGGCCAAACTTCAGCTGCGCTCAATTACGTGCATTTGATGATTCAAAATGGTTTTCATCCAATTGAATCAACGTTTGGTGCAGTTGTAAATGCGTATTGTGATAAGGGAAATGTCGTGGAAGCTAGGAACGTATTTGATAGAATCCAACAGGCAGGTTTTTCCCCAAATGTTGCCATGTATAACACTTTAATGGATGGTTATGTTAAGGCAAGAGACATTAGTCAAGCTAATATGCTTTATGAGGAAATGAGGAATAGGGGCATAGCACCTGATGGCACAACATTTAATATTTTGGTTGCAGGGCATTACAGATATGGAAAGGAAGAGGATGGTGATAGGTTGTTGAGGGATTTGTCAGCGTCGAATATACTTCCAGGTTGTTCACGGCACGACATTTCTGTTGCTGGTTTGTGTTGGGCAGGTAGGTTGGATGAAGCTACTAAATTGTTGGAAGATATGCTTGAGAAAGGAACACCCCCGAGTGTAATTGCATTTAATTCCATAATCGTAGCATATGGTCGCGTAGGATTGGAAGAGAATGCTCATAAAGTGTACAATATAATGGTTAAATTTGGATTAATCCCCTCATCTACCACTTTCACCTCTCTACTTATAGGCTTGTCCAGGAAAGGGAGACTGCAGGATGCGAGGGAACTTCTAAATAGAATGATGGAGAAAGTCTTTCCCATCAATAAAGCAGCGTTTACTGTACTATTGGACGAGTATTTTAGGATTGGGGACACAAATGGGGCTTATAATCTGTGGAATGAGATGAAAGAAAGAAGAATAAGTCCTGATAGTGTTGCCTTCTCAGCCTTTATCAATGGCCTCTGTAAAGCAGGTCTGGTGGAGGACGCATATGATGTATTCTTAGAAATGTCAAGAAATGGCTATATACCCAACAATTTTGTCTACAATTCTTTGATTAATGGATTTTGCAAATGTGGGAATCTTTGTGAAGCATTGAAATTGGAGAAGCAGATGAGGCAAAAGGGGCTTCTTCCCGATATTTTTACTATGAATATCATCATTGATGGACTTTGTAAAGAGGGAAGAATGAAGGCTGCGGTTAATGCACTAACAGATATGTATACCATCGGTTTGACTCCAGATATTGTCACTTACAATACTTTGATTGGTGGATATTGTAAAGCATTTGACATGGCTAGTGCAGATAAGTTGATGAATATAATGTATGCTAGTGGATGGGATCCTGATATGACCACCTATAACACTCGAATTCATGGACTCTGTCGCAGTAGAAAAATAAGTCAAGCTGTCTTTGTGGTGGATGAGCTGATTGCAGCGGGTCTTTTTCCAAACACAGTGACATACAACACCCTGCTGAACGCTGTTTGTACAGATATTCTGGACCGTGCTATGATCTTAACTGCAAAATTGATGAAGATGGCTTTTGTTCCAAACGTTGTCACGACTAACATCTTATTGTCTCACTTTTCCAAGCAAGGGATGCCTGAGAGGACGCTCATATGGGGCCGGACGTTGACAGAAATGTCCTTTGACTTCAATGATGTCTCATATAAGATAATAGATAGAGCCTACCGCCTTACTATGCAAAATAACACGAAGCCCTCAAGACCAACTTCTGAAAAAGGCCTGTTTCTGGACTTCCTCATGTATATTACCTACAACTACCTAAGTAGCAGTAGATCTTGTGGCAAGATAAATCAAGACTCACTTGAGCTGACTGAAACTGGCTGATGAGGCAATCAAGGTAGAATCATCTTCTTTGTCTTTCCCTTTTTCTTAACATCTGTGATATTACAATTTAATTTATTTTCTTTATCATTCACCTTCTCGTAGTTTTGCTGTTCTCATTTTTTGATTCTTAAAGTGGTGTTGAGGCGATATGATCCTTATCTGAATGAGAAGCCCTTTTTCTCTTTTCCTTGCAGTCCAAGTTGAAATCTTATTCCATTTTTATGTTAGGAAGATATTGATTTGTACAAATATATGATGGAAACTTTCTCCAATTTCCGAAGTTGGAAGCTTTTGGAACTTCAGCTGATTGCGAACAGCACTGACTAGGCTACGCGGAGAGAGCGGCAACGATTTGTTAGATTATCGTTTCCGCAAATGGCTTATAAGTACTCAGCAGCGGAATAGCATGGCTCTTTTAGAGCAGGTTAGTAAAGTATAGTTGCGCATTTGAACGTGTCCACTTAACTTGAAGGTTTATATAGTAGAATCCTTGCAGGCGACAGAATTGTCACCCGTGAAAAGTTGAGCTGCCTGGGGTTGGTGATACTGAATGAAAGGCCCTTACTTCTAGTTGAAACTAAGCCTCTTTATGTTTGTCTTGTCACGTAGTTGACTTATAAGCATACATACCCCTACTTCATTGTGTAATAATTTGCCATCCCAGTACTTTGGCATTTATGCGAAGGGTACTCTTGTGTTCAGGACTTGAGGTCCAAATCCGGTTATCATGAAGATGAAATTTGCATGGGAGCACTTCCAAAGCTCTGTTATGCTGGATTCCTGTCTCCCTCCCTCTCTCGTCCATGATTTCATATAGATTTTGGCAGTAGACGGATGGGATCCGGTTTCAGATTTTGAGAAGCTAGCAATGTTTTTGTTTGCAGGTTGCAAACGAATGGGGAAGGGAAATTATTGAAGAGTCTGAATTGGAGCACCGAGCTCCAGGGCCTGCAGCACTTGTACAGCTAAGAGAGTTGAAGATTTTGCACCTGATCGCCCTATTTCCAAGATTTAAGTGACGTTTCGACTTGAATTTGTGGGTATAAGTTAACACTGATGTAATGATATAAAAATAATTCTGTAGCATTTTGTATGAAAAGATTGTCATCAAAATAAATTTCGATCATCATTCCCACATCTACGAACTGATTTTCCTGAAATAGAGACGTGGAAACAAGCTTAGTTTGGGCAACATACTATCCAGAATCTGGGGTGAATATTGAACTCGGACCAAACCTGTTCAAATCTGTAATGACCAAAATGTAAGATGAAACTAGTACAGTATGCTCAATGTTAAAACACAACAAATAAACGAAAAAACACCCAAAAAAAAAACAAAAGAGAAGCAGATAGACTAAACATTGAGTTAAGCAGTAGTAATGTATGGAGCTACAGATTAATTCATTCATATGTGGGGCAATGATGATCCAAATATTCGAAGAAGCAGTAGTTTGTGTTTGCTGCCTCCGTAACTTGAGCGACGTACTCCGAGTTTAAGAGCTTCCCGTCCTTCCTTGGCAGATCTTTTCCTTGTGGCCGTTAAAAGAGCAGCGCCCGTTTCAGTCTCTTTCCAACCATTTTCAGATGTATCATTCATCTTATTTTCGGATTGATGTTTGCCGTCTTGATGGGTATGAGTTTCATCTGCATCACCAGAAGTGGTAGTGGTGCCCCACCATCTGTTTGAAGCAACTGATAAGCCGTTTGGTGGAAACCCATACTTAAACTCATCCATTCCCTTGATGATCGTTAAACTTGGAGCCACACCTTGCTGCTGCTGCTGCTGCTGCTGTACTTTCTGAGGAGACATAGTGTCACCTTGTCTTCGAATAACGAAAGAACCCTAATTAAGGATCTTACAAGAAAAGAAGAGATGTGGGTTAGGAACAAAGGTGAAACCATACCCAAGTGCAGAAGTAGCATCTAGTGATTTAAGGATGTCTTCAATGCTTTTCCCAGCTAAAACCTGCACTTTGAGATATCCCTAAATAAGCGAATCACCAAATCCAAAACATAGTAATAAACAAATTTGATGAATTTGTTATACCTTCCTATAAGGCCACCTCTCGAGCCCATTTTCCCTGCAGATTTTCTTAAGCACGCTTACACATACACCTGAATAAAGAGTCAGAAAACGAATACAGATTCTTTTTGTTATCGAAAAAAAGACGCATACAGATTCTTAGCTTTATTAAAAGGGAAAAGATGTAGAAGAAAGAAAGATAGAAACACTTAAATTAGACCTAGATAGTTAGCGGCATCGGAGAGGGGAAGGGAGAAATAAACGGAGATGGCGTCGAGCGTTAGTGATTGAGCACCACCACCACCACCCGCCTCTGCTGCTGTTATGCTCTGCTGCCGCCAACTCATTCTCTCTTTAGCCTTTTATCATACAGTATTTACTGTTTATTTATTTATTCCTAAAAAGAAAGGAGGTTGTAACTCTAGTCTTGTCGTGACTTTTGCGCAAACAAAGAGAGCAGGCGCAGTGCAGACATGAGATGACGATTGATTCTAACCTTACCTCATAAACACACTTATTGTTGGCTTTTTAATTTAAAGTAAATTAAACATATCATTCATAAATATATTTGTTTGACTTATCTTTGCATTCATTTCAAAAAGTTAATGTTCTAAAAATAATAAAATAAAAAATTTTAAGTTTAAAAAATTCATACCATCATAAAATCGTTAAAAATTAAATAAAATTGCAATTTTAAAATATAATTAAAAATTTTAAATAATAATTAATTGATTTATAAAAATTAAATAATAATTAATTGATTAGTTGATTTATTACAAATTCAACCAATTTTTAACGAAAAATAAAAAATTAAAATTTTTACAGTTAAATCAGTTGAGTTTTTTAATCATTACAAAATACACCCAATTTTTGCCTTATTTTATAACAAAAAATGGATCTTTTACAAATAAAAATAACATTTTTTATTTGATTTAATACAAGACATTTTTGCTCAAATTACAAACTATAACATTTTGTACTAGTTGTTTGAGCTACTATAACTCCACACAATTAATACATACAAACGAAAACACACACACATATATACGTATAAACTTCATAATTTACATGTGCATATGAAAACACATGAATATGTATTGCTTCTTCAATAACCCTTCTCCTTTAATTCTCTTTGCATCCTCTCTTTCCCATTACACATCCAGAATTTCTACAATTTATGCAGAAGAAACACAGGTCAGCTAATTGTTAGACAACATCAAAATAGCAGTATTGCTGGGAGTAAAAAGAAAGCAATTTCAGCATCAATCTTGATTTTGTGGAAGGGAAAACCTATAGTATTGCCTGTAAACATGTATGCTCATCAATTAGATTAGTAAAAAAAAAAATAAAATTGTAAAGCCATGTACTTTAAATGTTCAAGCCACCATACTTTATAACCAAAGATGCCATAAATGACAATTTATTAGGCGATACAATCCACAAGCTCCATATTAGAAAGACCAAACTTCATGTAGTTATTAGAAATGACTCTTATGAGCAGCAGTCAAACACACGGGTATTAGAAACAAAACCATCCTTAATAAACTTAAAGCTTGGATCAAAGAAGAGAAAATAATGGCTGAACTAGATGTATCCACCATCTCTGCGTATCAAAAGCCTGAAGCTCTTTACACAATCTGGACAGATAGAAGCAAACTTAAGGCGAATCTGATAAGAACATAAGGCTTCCAGTCACTGGACATCAAACCAAACCAGCATACGACAAAGGGCTATGGGAAGAGGACACAAAAGCGTTGTCCCTGAACAATTCAATCTGGAAGCCTCTGAATCTGCCCCAAATTAACGACAACTTGAACCAACAGAAACTTGCGTTCCCCAACTAATTTTTAACCAAACCTTAGAAGGTAATACAACCAAACCTTAGAAGGCAATACAAGATGAGAAAAACTACAAAACAAGATTCACTGGCAAGAAACAGACAAACGCCACAAATTAAGACACGATTACTATCAAACAAGATGAGTGCAACACAGACAAGTGCAACCACATGATTTTTTAGGACATGTCAATATCATATGAGTTGCTTAACCTAATAGCAAACAATCTTTTGTAATTCTGCAAATGCATCTTCATCTGTAGATTTAGTGGAGATGATATCAAGGGGCAATGATACGTATTAGGAATATGCAATTGCAACTGTTCATTCAGTCCTTTTCTTTATCAAGCATTCTTCATATTGCATCAAATAGGTGACCGGAAAATCTTCAGCCATAACTAGCAAACATAAGCAGATCGAATATCGCACCCAGACCAAAATTATTGTTATCTGAAGACTATAACTAGCCTTTAAAAATAGATAACTAAGTGAAGCTACCCACATGGAAATAACAATTCAAAAATATTGTTTCTGGTAGCTTAAGAAACTTATAGACTAAAGAAACAAAATTTTCAGATTAATGAAAGCCATAAGAATCAATTACAGCAGCTACCTTGCCTACTCTTCGAAGATTCCTGCATCCTTATTGGTTTTGTTTAACATGTCATGCAACAAATACCAATGATCTACTGTGGACGTCTACAACAAGAGCTCTGGCCTGACTTTATTCAGACCCTTCCATAGAAACAGACTGTCAACATAGGTATCCAAGAAAAATGAGTAGGGATCACCACAAATATCTAACGGACTAATCCTGTTACTCTCAGGGTCATACGAAACCAACAACCCATGGCTCATCACCAGTAGAATTTCACCATTTCCCCTAAGGCTCAATGCCTTAGAGACTCCACACGTTAAATGAATTTTGTATTGTTTAAGCCAAGACTCTGAAACACCATACTCTTTCATCACCCAAATATAACAAATTGAGGAGTGCTGCTCCGGCCACACATTCTTGTACCAAATCAAAGAAAGTGATCCCCCAAGTACAGAAAGGCTCATTTTGTTTCTGTAGCCTAAGTTGGCCGTCTCTTCCGGTATCTCCAGTTGTCCAAATACTTCATTGGATACATCAAATGTAGCCACAACCAGTTTTTGCTGACCGCCCAACTCCTTATTTGGCAAAGTACAACCGACCCAATGGATAGCTTCATTCAGAAATGCCTGCTGTGAGCTTCTGTCTATAACAAAATCAGGATAAGGGGTCACCGTGGCTTTACTATTCCTCCAAGCACCCAAACGCAGGTCAAAGATCTCAACCTCTCTCCAAACCACTTGAGAGGGATAATCAGCAACAAAATATACAACTTTCACAACCTTGTAATTAATACTTTTCGAATCAAATCCAAACCCAAGAACCGCATCGAAACAGCGAGAATCAATGTTGTGTTTAATCGGAACATTCGCAAACTTTCTCACCAAAGGATTCCATAGAATTATGGATTGGGGACAACCCCTTTGCTTCGAGTGATAATCAGTCAAGCAAAGCAACCCGTTACAGGAACCGACAATCTGAAAATAATCCAGACTGCTCTTAAAAGGCCAATTAAGCTGGTGAGTTGCTACCAGTGAGCCATCATCATCAAAGTTCAAGGTGAAAGTCTCTTTCCCTTGAACTTTAGAGTAGCGCCTGATAATAAATCGATTGGCTTTCTTGTGGTTGTTGCTGGCAGCGAATTGGGTATACAGAGAAACGAAAGTAGGATCAGTTATAAGACAGTGCCATGACTTGCAGACGCAAATGAAGCGAAGAAGTGATTCAACAGGAAGCCTTAAAAAGATCTCAACCAACACTTCTGGAGGTAAGTAATCTGACATCAATAACAGCAACGAAGTTTTGGACCTTCGGTAGGAGGAAGAAGAAGAAGGAAGAGAATTGAAGTGTTATGGTTGTTCCCTTTAGCAATCAGTAAAAATTGCAATCTTGGTACGCGATTTAGTTCAGAATATCTGAAAGGAGAGGAGAAATTGTGAAAATTATTGCGACCAAAGCACACCCACAGAACAGTCCGAGGATGTTGGAATCACGGATGCTCGGTTGGGTAGGTAAGAAAGGAGTACAAAAGTAACAAGACAAAGAAAGTTTGTGGCTTTCACTCTTTTATGCGGTTTGACAACGACGTTGCCCGTTTATTGCCTTGAAAAAATTGGCCTTATTTAATCTTTACTGTCACAATTAAAAAGATGTATAATCCAGGATAACCACAATCTTGGTCGTAAACATTTATCAATTATCAACAGTTGAACCTTAGTACCTATCATACTGTTTAAAAATGAAACAAGTCGGTAGTAAATGATCAGATCCGTCAAACCTAAACCATGTAGCTGACAACAGATCCTAATAACTTCAATGTCCAGATATGTGACAATCATTTGGATTGTTTTCGGTGACTTGGAATGAATATCATGTACCACAGCATATGAACAGTAAAATTTGAAACCATTGCGTATTGATCTTTTTTGTGAACGAAAGAAAGCTCTCCAAGTTTCAGGTCACTTGGTTTTATCATTTGTTACCTGATACAGACAGGAAAGAATTAGACGTGGATACCTCCAGTACCCATGAAAACTATTTACAGGCTCAACGCCAAACTGCGCATCCACAACAGTCAGTAAGCAATTCAATTGTTGGCAGTTATGGCGAGCCAGCAGCTTTCTGGGATCACAATCCAGCTTCCACCTGTTCCAAACACCACAACCTAAACGTCCACCAATTTTGCTTTTCTCTTTAATCTGTACAGCAGTAGAAATATTTGTTCTTTGTGCCAATGCTCGTCATATTGGACTTGCTTTCAACACCTGCAAATTGAACCAAAAGGATTATTATGTTGGATCCAATGTCATTTAACTGCAGAACTGTAGAGAGAGTAAAATATCATTTCTGCAACCAAAATGCCTTAGGGGACCAACTGGCGTGAAAATTATATTGACCAATCAAAGAACAAAACTGTATTAAGAGAGAAGACACTGTTAGCATCCTTAATATGGCTATTAGAAGGTTCCAACTTGGGACAACTCAAATCCTGCAAGTCTCATCCTAAGGTCTTTTAATTACCCACTAACCAGATTGAGGAATAGAACAATCATGCTAATCGGAAACTGATACCAAAAGAGTCAATCAGTATATTTTAATGGCTCAATTTAGGTCAAATACTTGATTATACAGCTGGAAATAGTTGAAACAAATATCGGGGATCAAATCTTTCGAATTGGTCCCATGTCACCTGTATTTCAAATTCTCATGCACCATACACGTCTGGAGAGAGATCTATGGAGATGTTACATCAGGGTGTCATACAGATATGTGTTTCTGTGTAGGATCTAGTAACAGGACAACTCACAAGAAAATCTTCTTTTTCCTTACTGAAATACTTCTCCTTCCTAGGCCCTAATGTTGCTGCTTAAAAAACATGCTTTTAACAAGTTTTATGTCTAACTGTTATTTTACAAAAATTCAAACTGCCTTCATATTCATTCTAATGCTCTTTTAATAGACTGAATACATAGTGTTTAAGAAATAAAATAGAATAGGAATCTGCTAACTTATTTTTATACTAAAAAGATGTTGGACCAATGGTAGTTGACAAAATTAATTCCACTTGTGTTTTGATAATAACAAGATAGTTAGACTTGATTAAGAAATTAATTGCAGGATT
>JANKOE010000002.1:24297472-24321195 GCA_026284465.1 Erythroxylum citrifolium | reverse complement strand
AAAGCAAGGGATTTTCATCTCTCAACAAAAGTATGTACTTGACTTGTTGAAAGAAACAAGAAAATTGGGTTGTAAACTAGTGGAGACACCGATTGAATTCAACCATGGTTTAGGTGATGCTCCAGAAGATCCCATGGTAGATAAAGTATCATATCAGAAGCTTGTTGGGAAGTTGATATATCTGGCACACACAAGACCAGATATAACATTTGCAGTGAGCACAATTAGTCAATTCATGCACAATCCCAAGGAATCACATCTCAAGGCAGTAAATAGGATACTGCAATACTTGAAAGGCAGCCCGGGAAGAGGAATTCTGTTTAAGCGACAAATAGTCACATGTATGACATTAGAGGCTTATACCGATGCAGATTATGCAGGGTCTTTGGTCGATAGAAGATCAACATCTAGCTACTGTACACTCCTAGGTGGTAATCTTGTAACATAGAGAAGTAAGAAGTAGAATGTAGCAGCACGATCAAGTGCAGAATCAGAATTCAGATCTATGGCGTTGGAGATATGTGAATAACTTTGGCTGAAGATAATCCTAGATGACTTAAGAATAAAAAGGGAAGGATCCATGAGGCTGCACTGTGATAACAAATCAGCTATCAGCATTGCATATAACCCAGTTCAACATGATCGAACAAAGCATATTGAAGTTGATCGGCACTTTATCAAGGAAAAACTAGATAGTGGCTTAATATGCACTCCATTTGTGTCAACCAAGGATCAATTGGTAGACGTACTTACAAAGGGACTGACAATCACAGTGATTCAAGATATTATTGGCAAGCTAGGGATGGAAGATATCCACTCACCAACTTGAGGGGGAGTGTCAGATTATGTAGTATTATTTAGAAGATTGTATAGTTATAGAAATCATAGAAATCCCTTATTTCTGGGGATTAGAATAAGATACAGATTTCCCCATATCTTAGGGAATTTGTTACTATATTTAGTATAGACCGTTGTATATATAAACTAAGGCTGTAACCTACGAAATATGAGAATGAAATTATTCTTCTATGCTAATATTTGACAATTTTTGCATAGGATCTAATCACGAAACGACTCAAAGGAAAATCCTCTTTTTCCTTGTATGAGTTCTTCCCCTTCCTAGTCCCTATGGTTGGAGCTTAGAAAACTCACATATGATAAACTTTTTGTCAATTATTTTTTCACTAAAATTTTGACTGCCCTCTTATTGATCCTAATGCCCTTTAAATAGACTTAAGATTGAATATATAGTTTATAGGAACTAAAATAAAATAAAAACCTGCTAACTTATTCTTCTACTAAAAATGAACTTTTCAAAATAAGAGACTTCTTAAATAAGATAACTACTGCCTAAATAAGATAATTACTATGTAAATATAAGATAACTACTGCTCCTAACTGCTCTCCTTATATATTTCTTCCCTATGAATACATTTTGCATATCACACATATGAGTAATAATATGTAGTTAATAGGGCAGTTACATTTTGAGATGCTCCAAGTGGGATGAGTTGTTCATCACAATGATGAATGGTTACTGCATAGAATAATCCATATAGCATATGCACTGAACTAGGGGCTTAATCCTGGCATTATGAGTCAAAATTCTAGTTACCATCACTGGAATTTGACAATGACACTAGTTTTCAGGTCCAATTTTGGTAACAACTTAGAAATTAGAATACAGACGTACGAACACTATTTCAAATTCAATCGTTGAAAGAGATCAAATGATAGTATCCTACACCATGTCAATTCTTAAATGTGAAAACCTGATTCTTTGAACTTGTTGAAGTAACCCAGTGTCCAGAATGTTGTTGCATTCCTTCACCCACATGACTGATGAACGTTGTTTCATGTGACTGAACACTTCTACAAAGTGCCATTTGGGCAGGCAATTCTCGCATGATCCACAACACAAAAGCTGAGGGCACTGATGAACCTGAAAAACATGTTAACGTGGAAATGACAAATATCATGTTAGATTAAAAAATCAGGCATTACCAGGAATATAAATACTTGCCAGCTGGAAACAAAATCCTACGTTCTTCTAAATTTTCTTCCATTCAAGTAAAGAATCTTTGTTGAAAAAGTTTAAGATCTCAAGGACGCCTTCCAATTCAGGAACATATTCTGTGCTAGTTTAAACACTGTATCAACTGCTAGGAAACTCACAACACAAAGACCTATATATTCAACAGCCTGTTCAGCATGGGCAATCTCAGTCCACCAACCTTCAGTGGAAATGATAGTTCCACTTCCAAGTTCATGATTTCCCTTTTAAGTGTCAACCATTGTCATCAACAATTCTCCCCTTAAAGACAAGGGAGAAACATAGAGCAATACATTCTCAAAACAAAAGTTGATGAGCAGTTGCTGCCATTAGTAACCTCCAGTCACCAACACACTGACAATGGCCTACCAGCAATTGCTAATCTATCCATCCCAAATATTCCAATCAACAAGAAGCGCAGCGGACCACTTATTCCAAATGAAATTCAAATATAATAATCATTTTCATTACCATATTACAGAATTTCCATGGAAATATTTATCCAAAGAAAAATAGTCCAAGAAGCAGCTATTGATTCATTGAAAAAGGTAAAATAAATTGTTCAAAGCTAAAACTCACTTCAAATTTCCTTCCAGGGATCTTACTTTTCACAAGATTCTCATTTCATTCTTTATCTATTGCCCATCCATTGAAAACCTGATGCCCAGAAGGCTTAAAACATTCATTGCTAGAAGCATTGCTGCCTTTAACCCCTTTTCATGTTTGGTCACTTTGCCAAATCTAAAAATATGCATCACATTAGCAATTACATCCAAATATTTAGGCAAATGACAGCCCTCAATTTCCTTCAAACCACCACTTAGAACACTCTGACGAGAGAACTGCATCAGCAAATTATGATAAAAGATTTTCTTATTCTGTACAATGACTTTGTATGCCATTATCTTTATATCACATGAACTCTGAATGTGCCATTTTAAGAATGGAGCTTCAAGGATGGAAGTGGTATGTATGCCTGAGTAGATCATATTATAATATTCATATGGATATGAAAAGAAAGAGGCCCTACAGAAGAAGTTCACAAAGTTTTCATTCGCTTTTTATTTTTATAATGAAAACAAATAAATGGGACCTATGAAAAAATTGAACTCAATTGTTAAAGTCATTGTTGAGGTTCCACAACAAGTTGATCTATTAACATGTGCACTGGAAAGTAGCCTGCTGTGCTTAAATATGAACATAACACGCGCCCAACTATACCTTACACTGAAACTTGATTTTAATTACAAAACAGTAAGTAGCTTAAGTTGAACTTAGGAAATTTTGGTCATAAAGGCAATGAAACCATGTTAAGAGACCACTGCACTCAAACACTGAAGTAGTTGGATTATGCCCATCAACTAAATTTTACATATTTCTGAGCGGAACAACACCTAATTTTCAAAAAGTTATAGCACTGTAATCAATGGTATATTCATTTCAATTCCTTGAATCCTGGCAACAAGTTATAGGTTGAAGATAATAGTAATAATCCTCTAGGGTGAGAAGAAGGAAGGCTCAAGTTTCCAATGCAGAAAGTATGCTTTCAAGTAGATATCATGAACATCACAACTGTCAGCAGTTTGTTATCAAAAATGGGTAATCAACATAGCTTACGTTGAAGTTAGAGAAAGTACCTAAAAAGTAGTATACAACTAGAAGAAACGTTGTCTTTGTTTCGTGTAATTTCTTCAGATTCCAACAATAAAATAACTGTGCCAAAAAATGGGTTATAAGAGAACTTTACAGAATTCTAACACTAATAATAGCCATTGACTACTTACAGGAACCTCAGTAAGAAGAGCTAACAACGAACTTGAGGTGAAACATATGACTGATATGACTGCAAGACCAGCAATCTGCATATCATAATAAGTGTTATAGATTCTCAGAGCTCAATAAATTAAATGAGCATTTTAATTAACACAGGAATAAGTTACACTATGTTTCCATAAATGATAGGGGTTGCAGTAGTAGAAATGAAATTTATTACTGGGTAATCTTCTGTGAAGATACAAAGCAAACACCAAAGCAAAAATCATGAAAGAAACAAATAATAAGTACATAAAAAGATTACCAGATTAATTACCTTCCACATCTCAGATGAAGCATTTTCATAAGTCACTCCCCTCAATTTAAGAAATAGGAGAAGACCTGAAAAATAAAAACTACATCATCATCCAAACAAGAAACATTTGAAAATATAAAACCCACTCCTTTTAGGTAAATAAACACCCATTAGAGTTGAAAAATCACATGCAAAAAATAAATGCAAACTCATGCAAACTACATGATCACTTTTGGCTTCTAACAGAATTTAGGCCTCATGACAAAAAAGCAATATCAGTCTTTCCTGAAGCATATACATCAAAATTACACCCACAATTTTTAGTTCACATCTCAGTTATGGATAACCAATCATATTCTTTATCCTAGTATTCATGTACATGGAAAACTCAAAATAGGTATTTAAAGTTTCCTAGAAAAGAAAGCCACTTTGTAAGTACATCTGAATATGTAGTGACAACAAAAATGGTTTCTTAATAATTGAAGTAAGAAACGATGAATTGGGATGCCTTCAATAAACCTCATTTCTTTGTTAATTTTTGAAGGTTTGACCTTAAGATTAAACCTTGAGATCAGTGTGGGTTTTCAACTAGCTTTCATTGCATTACCATGTGTGTTAAATCATCTGTGTATACATATTGGATGATCTTCCGTCATGAAACATAAGTTCCTCTTCAAAATAAATGTTTTCACCTCTTTTCCAGTTAAAACATGGCATCAAAGCCACAAATTTTAGGAAACAAAACAACAAGATGACAAGAAAAAAGAAGAGCATTGTTGTACATGTGAACAAGACAAAATTGTACTGTTCACCCGACTATTCATAGAGTGATACCATCATAGCACACAGTATCTTGGTGAAGAATACAACCATGGTTATGTAGTCAATCCTTTTTTTCCCCGGGCCAAAGATTTCTTGTCTCATGATAATTTTTTGTTTGTTTTTTCTTAAGGATTTTGTTCCATTGTTTCTTAAGAATTTTGTTTATATTCACCTTTGAAGATTTTTCCTTTATGAGTTGGAGTGATGGTGCTGATTTAGAGAACAACTTCAATTGTAGATATTAGAGAGCTCAACTACAGTAGCATAACTTGATGTAACCCAAGTGAGAAAAGTCTTATGAGGTGGTGGTTGTTTTTTATGTAGTGGAATCAAACCTAGAACCAACTTCAAAAGTAGGGGCATGTGTTTCAATCAAATTCTTCTAAGAGGGAAGAGTCTCATGATGATAAGTTCCAATTCTAAATAAATTGAAAAGAATTAAAGGGGTTTAGGCTATTTAAATAGACCTTCCAGTAATAACTTGGAGCATATATAAAATCTATGCTCCAACGTGAAGGGAGGTATGAGAATGTCAAGAAAGTTTGACCCTGAGATCAAGCCTTAGATCAATCTAGGTTGTTAACCTCAACCTTAAATAGCTTTCAATGTATAAACATACTGGTAGAACCAGGACAGAGACAGATCAGAAATGAATTCACATATATAATAAATATATATATATATATACACGTATATGTTGTTAGTTACGGGGAGGGCTAACCGAATCTGTTATTCCTAACAGATTCGGTGTATAAATAGGGAATAGACACGAGGAGAGAAGGCAATTTTTGAGTATATTGTGAGTGATTTGAGCCTTAGGCTGGAGGGTGGACCTCGAAATCCAGGTTACTATTGTATTCGGTTTTACAGAAATCTATAGCAAATACCTATTTTCCATACCTATTTTGTTGGATCCTATCACATACATGAATCATCTTTGTAGATATAGGACCATCAACTGCACATAACACATAAGTTCTGTTCTAAAGAATTGCTTTTCACCTTTCTTTTAATAGTTCCAACAATTTCTAAATAGAGTGAAAACACGCGCTTCAGAATCAGTTCTCTCAATTATTTATTTTCTCACGGCCTCAACAAGCATTCTTAAGTCTGCTAGTCTTATACCTCATAAAATAAGCCTTGGAAAAGAAGGAATAAAACTTCAACCCAATTGTTTCTTTGAGAGAAACAGGGAAATATCAAGGCAAAAGTGGGAAAGGAAATGCTAACAGATTCTTAATGTGTTAGATCTAATATAATTCAATAGACACTTGGATGCGTAATGAACTCAAAGAAATGTTGGATTTAAGAGGGGTATTATGTTATACTTCAAAAGATGTACCATGCAACATTTGGATAAAAAATTGTCAAGCGATACTGTCAAAAAGTTGATGTAAATGTTATTCACATCACAATGCAGTGCTTGGTTAAACACGGGCAGTAGATTCAAGAGAAATTCATAGTGAAGTGCACACACTGCAGTGAAGAGAAAAATTTAATAGTTACTCACCATAACTACCTAAAGCTAATCCCAACAAAAGGATGGCAGTGGCGAAAAGTTTTACATAGACCTGCACGATAGATGAGATTAGAATACTGGTGAAAGGGAGTGAAGACAGAAGTGTACTTTCTTTTCTTTAATATTTTGGGGAAGAAAAACTTTTTGAAGCCATGAAGACAAGATAATGCACTAACATCTTGCACAGAAAATTGCACAACATAAGTGGCAGCTAAGCATCTAATGAGTTACAATCGGGCAAGCATTTGAAGCAGAGATGTAGATTATTTTTACCTGGGCAACTATGGAAGAATTAATAGGATTCTTCCCTGCACCAATCCAGATCAAAACAGCAAATAGGGCCATTAAGATAAAAGTCATCACAACAACCTGGCAGATGGAAACCAGTTTACGAATCCCAGTCAGATATATCAACATAAGCAAGGGAAAGAGATGGAGAGAAGGAGGGAGACAGAGAAGAGGAAATAGTCAACTAAAGTGTTGAACTGCTTGTTTTTCATACCACAATCACAAACTTTTGTCTGCTACCAATGTGGATGCCGCAAAATGAGCAGCATCTCCATCGATAATCCACATGGGATAAATTAGGTTTACCCTTAGAACTTTCTAACAAAGGCTGTTGACTGCAATTTTCTTCATCTTCATCTTCTTCATCATTTGCCTGATGGCAAAGGTCGACCCTATAAATCATTTCCATGAATGCATATATGTATCTCGTAAATTATGTTGCACCACTCTAAATAATATGTCTATCGCATTACAAACTCTACATGATATGCCATAAAATATCATCTCCATCATCCGTCTCTGTCAATAAACAAGAAAATCACAAAATATACCTTAACTTCATGTTTCTTCAACAATATTATCAAGACAGAAGATTCGGAAAATTATCATAATTGAAATCAAATCCTTCTAACAACCTTTTAAGGTAAATTTCAGAAAGTAATTATTCAAAATGTGATATCTTTTAGTGTCCTACTAGTGCATAATACTTAGTTTTGGAACTAAGCATTTAAAGGAAAGAAAGTTGAGGAAAAAGGGTAAATGCAAGTTAACAGAAATAAAACCATCATTGGTAGTTTTGTTTGAATTGTGTGAAAATGGCTATGACAAAAAGGGAAGGAAACATGTTGCGGTTTCTGGGCTGATTATTGATGTGTTGATAAGTTGCGGTTTCTTGTGTGATTATGTCTGATTGTAAACACCTGCTGGTAGGCTAATTTTTCAAAGTAATATGGTAGGCAAGTGGAGAGGAGCATACTGGTAAGGCAGTCTTGTGAGTGAATTTCCTCATGTCTTTTGTGTATTCAGAGATTACATACAGTTAATCTCTTGTATTGTACATATCCTTTAATTCTTTATAAAATTTACTGATTTATCCAAAAAAAATGGAAGGTTTTTTAGAAGAAAATTTACAAACCATTCACTTTTGAAGGACAACATTAACTTTTACGAGAATAAATTATATCATTAATACAAATGAGCTTGTTCAATTAATTTTATTTTCACTTTTTTCCAAATTTAGGAAGGGTATTTTTATCAAGTTTCAAGGAAAAATTGCTCCCAGTTTTCATCACTCTCTATTCTTATGCGTCCCCAACAAGTAAAGATAGAATCTTCAAACATTTTATTTCTCCCCTATTTCTCTTAAGTCAAGTCCCATATAAGGTTTTAACTGCAACCCAATAATCTACTCGGACTACTCCTATCTATCCTAGAAAGATGGCTAAACTTAAACCTAATGGTCTAGGAAGTGTTGACTAAGGACACCATGTTAGTTCACATATTTCTAAACAGTAAACTTTATAAACATTATTAAACCATAAATTGACAAGGCACTGAAAAGTAAAAACTAATCCATATCAGGCAACTCGGAAATTATTTGCTAAAACATGGCCAGAAAATTCAAGTTAGTTGATAAACAGGTCAATGCATAGTTATACTATCTTTTATACCTAAGCTGCAGGTTATTTGTGAAGGAGGACAACTAGGGATGGCAAATTAGCCAAAGCCTGGCCTTACCCAGCTCGAAGCCAACAAGTCAAACCCAGTTTGACCGAGCTCGAACTCGGGCTCGGGTTCATGAATTCAGGCTTGACCAATCATGATGGTATCGGTCATGCCCTAAAATCTCTTAACAAATTGCAATAAATGGTATCGGAAATGATGAAGCACGGCAAAACTTGCGAAAGGAAAATTAAATTGTATAATCAGGTATATTGTCCCAAAACATTACACTTACCAGAAAGACAGAAGAAGAAGAAATGCAGCAAGAAACAGAATTTCAGGAAAGGCTGCAAGTATAATTTCATAATTTTAGAATTTTAGGACTAGTAAAGAATATTAAAGGAGTTGTAGTACAACAAATCAATGACAACATACCCATGAAGAAAAAACCACATGCATTGGACCACCAAAGCCATCCATTACAGGTAGCAATAGGTGTAAGTATAAAATAAAGGAAGTACCCTGCAAAGACAAGAAACTAAATGATATGTAATATATTTACAAATGGCTCCATGGAATCTCGTAAATTATGAACTCAAGAACCAAAGAAACGGATCAGCTGTCCCCTTCCTGGTGATGGATTCAGAGACGACTAGAATCTCCCACAGAAAAGCTTTGGAGTTTAAATTAGTTACTTTCGGCAGCTTGTTTGTACTTTATAATTTTATTGGTGATGGATCCAGAGACTGAACTCATAGAAATATCAATTTCAATTTCGATTCCAAGAAGAGCCATATACTTTGAATTTTTCTCAAATCAAACTTGGTCCCAAAAAGGTTTTGAGTTAGTAACTAAAGAGATAATGGAACTGGACCAATATAATTATAAAGTACAAACAACCATTTATTCCAAAAAGATGTTTAAAAAGTTTGTTCATTTCAAAATAGTATGCACATCTTAGAGCCATGGAATCAAGAAACCATGGATACAAGGAAACAAAATGTTCAAAGACAACTATTCAAAATGTCAATTATTTCAAACATTTCCAATATATCGTAATTATTCAAATATCACACATCAATACGTATACACAATGAATAAGACTTCAAAAAAGGTCAGTAACTCATGTCTTCAGCAGTGTCTCCAAGTGAAAATAGATTCCCCTTTTAATGATCCAATTACTTGCGGCCCAACATGAATTCATATTTATTATTAATACCAATTATAAGTAAATTGAGAGTGACGTTTATTCATGATAGAATCATAACATTTAAGCCTTACCCAAGTTTGAAGACCCAATCATGAGATGGAGTACCTGCAATTCAAATTTGCTCCAGCTAATAAGTATCTTTGAGGAATTCTAACTACAAAGCATTAAGTACCATAGAGAAATATTTCAAATTAGGCAGAAAACTCTTTGCAGAATGCATAGCATGGAGGCAATGATGCAGGTATCAAGAGGAAGAACTAATCAAATAGGAAAAATAAAACAATGTCTTGCTTGTGGGATGTATTGTTTAGCTCATATCAGGAACATTGTTTTATAGGTTTTAATAAACAAAATCTTGAGATAAAGAATTCCCATATAAGTACAAGCATTTCATTTCACATTTTGTCATTATTTTGCAGAGCAACTTTGAATTTTAAAAACCAGAAAATCTCAAACTTTCACTTCTTTTTTCCTTTTTTTTTATTAACCCAGTAATGAGTTTAAGACACACAATCTCCACAGTAACAGTCCAAATGATGGAACTGACTGGAATATTTCTATATGAATGTCAGATAGTGCTACAATGGAAGACAGTGAGATGCTCTTGAAGTTCTTCAAACCTGAGAAGCTTTCCATAGCACTCTGTTCAGTTTTTTTAGAAATTGTTTCCTAATCATTATCTCATTTTTCATTACATATCTGAATTCATCATATCCAATACTCAATCCTGAAACATAAGAAACATACCATATCTATCACATGACCAGTTGCTGCTTCAAAAACGTTAAACGGTTTGTTAAAACAAGTGCATGTATTCTAATCATCTCAAGCCTCTGAGAAGAATGATGGTAAATTCAATAGCTTGAAGCATCTGATTTTATTATTAAAAGGATTTAAGGTGTTGAATTATTTCTGATAGATCCAAGCAATATAGTTTTAAATTGTAAGAGAATTATAGAAAATATAGGCCCACACCCACCTCTGTCAATTCCACAATCCCCTAATATAAAAGGAAAATAGAACAGTTCAACAATGTTTGATATTCATGATAGACAAAACTAGGTTTTAGCAAACCCCTAAGAGAACCATTTAAAAGACTCCAAAAGCCCAGCAAAACCAAAAGACTACCAACTAAAAGTTTTGGAGTAAAAATTAACCCACAGCTTATATATGCAAAATACCACCAGAGGGAAAGGCCACTACTTATGAAAATGGATATACTAAAGATAGGTTTTATCAGTTATACAACTGAATGGATTTGCATGCAGTGGCCACAGCTATTGCTTACTTTTTGACGTGTCCATCCAACTTGCCAAGTCCGAAATTGAATCCTTGTCAGCTGGGAAAACAGAGCCACACTATGTCAGAACCAGTGTCCCAAATCACCGACATAAATTAATAGCAGAATGATCAACCATCCTGACAATGAGGTAGTGAACAAAATCATGATGCAAAGCATCTCAAATAGCTTTTATCATGGGCCATAAGGCCCCTAAAATAACTAAAACAACTCTGTGATAAATTTCAATACATTTTCAACCTTGCAATGGAAGACAACTAGGGAAAGGTTGTGTAAGTTACTCGAAGACACAATGTAATGTTGGATAACAACTACAACATAGAGAAGGCCTTTCACTGCTCCCTTAGCATGCAACGGTCTTATCATAGCATCCTCATCCCAAACTAAAAGTATGGAACAATCTTCCATATTTTAACTAAATGTGCATCTATATAAGGTTCTTCGACATGTACTCACGGGTTGAATAGTAAGTTAAAGATTTGCTCAACTAAATAGATTGACAGAAGCGATCGAATTCCTAATCAAAAGTTTGTCAATAGGTCCCTTAATACTTTGTTCACATAATGAGCCAGTCTCGATTAAATCGACAAATATTTAGCCGATAGAGTCCATATGTAGTTTGTGTAATTAAACTTTCTGCAACTTCAATAAACTTTCTTGCGTTCAGAAGTACCAAGATACAAATAACTCTAACCAATGCAAAAAAAAAAAAAATCATTTAACAACTATATTTCCTTCTCGCACATTTTACCACGTAATTGTGTTCGTGGAACCCTTCCACTGAAAAATTGTAAGGACGGAAAAGAAAAAGAAACAACCAAGAAGCCCCAGTAAACAAACCCTTCAACGTTTTCTTTTCCAAGAAATCCGATTGCCAAACGATTGAGCACACAAAAGAAAATATTAAAAATAACGAAACTTTCAGCCTCAATTCTGGTCAACATGAAGGGAACTCCTCGAAAGACACCTGATATACATTAAAGAACAAAAGGCAAAAGCAATTCTGTGTACATGCAATCAGGCATAACCAGCAGGTAGCCAACATCAGAATCCGAGATTGGAGATGAAGAAGAACAAGTGACAGAGTGAATGCAGTCAAAGATAATACCTGAAAAAAAGCAATGAAGGCAAGAGCAGCATCGACGCAGGCCAGAGCTACAGTAACAATCACAAACTCGAAAAGATAAAAACTTGAACCGAGATTCAACATTTTGATTTCGAAACAAATTAAGCAGCTTGAACAGGGAAAAGAGAAAAAGGGAAACAAAGAGAATTGGAAGAAGCGGAGCGAAGGGTGTCAGGGTCTGAATGGTGTTAGAGTCGTAAAAGAAAAAAGAACGATAACAAAAACAAAAGAGTGTTTTCGTGATTGATGCGAGTGTCAGTAGAAAGAGACGGAAGACATGCGTGTTATATGTTGCTTTCTGAATCTCACTCTCAACTTCGCCTTTGTTACTTCATATTTACTTGGATTTTATTTTGATCCACTTAGGGTTGGATTTAATTGGTTTGAGGTTCGTTTGACTATTTCATTCCTGACCAGTTAAGCATTGGATTAAATTAGGCAATGTAAAAGGAGGAATCTTCATCCTGCATCTCTTTTCGTATCATACATTCTAATGTTGAGTGATTACTAAGAAATCCTCATTATTAGGAATTTAATATGTTCAGCTTTGAAGGAGATCATGAACTAATTGATGTCAACCATTAATACAAAAAACCCATTAAGCTACTTCCTATGAAGTGACTTGGAATACAAGTTTTGTGTTGATAATTCAGCTTTTACCTCAACTCATAATTGTAGAAGGTTGTTTCATAAGTTTGAACCAACACTTGGGGGGATGGGATGCGGCGTCCCTGCCCTGCCCTGCCCTTGCCCTGAGGATGGATTTTGGTATCTAAATTAGATTGTGACTTCCAGCTAGATTGGGTCCGTTCTTCTTTTTAGATTTTCCGTTGGGCTTGCTTTTCGGACCACAAACGAACGCCATACGTGTACTTTTCCAAATTGGTAAGTAAAGTCAATTTTAATATGATCCATACTTGAATTCGGTACCTCTCTCTTAATAGAATATGTTCATAAAGTGAATAACCTCTAATGCAATGCCTATTTAATATCGTCTTACCAACAACATATGTGTTCACTCGTCACTGGTACCCTTTTATATTGAACTTGGACGTGTTGTTAAGTGGATATAAAAAGAAATCACTTTTTTTTTGGGTTAATCGGATATAAGAATCTAGCGAAGACTAACGCCTCAAAAAGATTACTGATGTCTAATCATTCTGAAGCAACAATCTAAGTCCTAGAGTTGGAATCTCCTAAAGAAACCATCGAATCATTTTTTTTATAATTTCATCGAGTCATAATTAAGGAAATCACTGTTCAAAATATGAAAAAGGTATTAACAACTTCTTTAAATACTAACTACTAACAATCCCTAATAAAAGATGGGGGGTATTTTATCATGACATTACATAATTAAATAAAAAGGTCATGAAAATGTAGTTTTTATCAATGGTTAAAAAATTCAATCAGTTCGATTGATTCAACCACAAAAAATTTGAATTGTTCAATTTTTTGATTCGGTTTTTATTTTTTGTTGTTGTTAAGTTTACTTTAATAACTTTTATTAATTGTAATTTATCAATTAATCAGTCAATTTTTATTAATTAATAAGTTCTTATAAACTAAAATGATTCGATTAATTTTCATTTAACAATCTATTTTTCTATTAAACTTTAACTTCTTAAACGGTAAAGACAATCTCTTTTAATCATATTTCAAATTCTTTAATTTTATTCGATATTTAGCTAATTTTATAACGGTATAATACCGGTTCCCATGACTAGGAGAAAAACATGCCTTCTAAGGTCTAAGTATATGATCATCAAATAGTTTGGTAACCTAAAACTATAAATATATATATTATTCCGTTAATTAATTAAAATATTTCCTAGCTAAATGTAGTTTTCTTCTGAGACGTGGCCAATGACATAATTCTTTGGATACTAAATGACCTGGAGAAGCATCAAATATAAATTATTGCAGAGGTTCCAATCAAAGAACATGTAAAGGCCAAAGTTCTTGACGTGGATTCACATTGGATGTGGACATGCAGAATAGCAGATTTGTTCTGATACCAACTCATCATTCATATCATTTTCAGAGGATCATTTCCAATTGGTATGAATCTCGAATCAAATTAAGCTTTTTCTTAGCTTTTTAGCGTACATTTCTTTTCCTCTTAACATCAAGAACATTTAGCAAAAACATGACAGTTTTAGTAGTTGAAATGAGATTTTTAAGAATTATGGACCTTTTTAATTATTTAAATTATTATATAAAATTTAAAATTTCCGTTATTATGGAAAATAAAGTGCCTAAAAGCATATATGCCAAAAACAAATCTTTATTATTGTTATAATTAATTTAATATAGAGAAGATGATGGGCTAACAATCTTTAGCACAGAAAGCTGCGTGCCCTCAATGTTCTCCTTCCTCAGACACGGTTAATCGTCATATCTCTATTCACATTAGCTTACACATTACACACGGTGGAATTGACCAACGTCAAAATCCCCAACTTAAGTACAAGAATTAGCATCTTCCCTTCGATGATGAGTCACATTCTGAAACCGAGAGAAAGTAGCCAGGAAAGTTACAGATACATCTTTTAAAAATAGATAATAGCATTCTCAATCAGCACATCATTTTCAACATCTTTATTTGAAGAACTGTGGCTTGTTCTTTTCCTATACCATCTTCAAATTAACACACACACACACATATCTTCAATATAAAAGTATGGTGACTTAGTTTCTATCAAACGCATCAACCTCGACCTATATAAGCAAGGGGATAAACGTGGAGGTGGCAGGCAATTCCAAAGTAACGAACAGTGCAAGGATGGGGAAGGAAGTGAGTAAAAGAGCAGCGTCGTCCCTGAAAGTATCGAAGAATGAAAATAAACAACTGATCAACAGCTTGATAAAAGTGATGCGTCCCAAGGTCTACATCACTGACAGCTCAAGCTTCAAGAGGCTTGTTCAAGAGTTAACTGGTAACAATGAAACTACCAATACTACTTTCTTATCGTCATCATCAAACTCAGCACCTGCAGTTCACACTAGACCGAAGCCGGTTGCCGATGACCATGACAAAGTTTTGGCCGTAGTGAACATTGAGGAAGATCATGGAAAACCTGAAGAAAGTAGCTTCACGGAGGACACGTCTTTTGAACCATCCCTTGACTCTACTTCATTCGAAATCTGTAACAATCCATACTCCAACATCAATCAGCAGCTATTCTTCGATGACCCCATGTCAGATTATTTGTCGGTGAATCTACAGGAAGCTGATACGGCAGCATTTCAAGACTTTGATGAGTCGTGGTTACTGGACGTTGAGCCTTATCCTTTCTATGGCCACCATTTTGATCAGATTCATGATCATCAGGAGGAGGTCAGCATATATGACTATGTACTACCTGGACTGCTATGAATGCTTATTCAAGTTCTCTACAACAAGGGCAAAATCTCTCATTTTCCCTAGGATTTTGGCCTTGCGATATTTTTGATTGTTTATAGTTCCACCGTATAAAGTTAATTTAGAGTAGATCCAATATGTTTGTTGTTAATATAAGTATGCAATAGCTTGTTCACGTTTAGAATTTGCAGATTGTACAGAAAGGCAACTCTACTATCTACTCTCTGTATGTATACAGCATATTGTAAAGTTCATTTAAGTTGTTTGTTTCCCTAATATATAGAGATTTATGGGCTACTCCATTTTCGTATAGTGCATGCAGATCTTGAGAGCTAGCTAGTTTTGAGTGAGAAACAGTAGAGAATTGCCTAGAGAATCGCATTGGTGATTCATCTTGTTATTGTCAAGGACAATATGTTCTTCAACTTGGGAACAATGTATACCAAGCAGGATTTAGATCTTTTAGGTTACGAGTTCCCCAAAAGCAACAAATTGGAAAGAAAAAGAAACCAAAGAATTCTTCTTCCTTATTTTCAAAAAAAAAAAAGAATTCTTCTTCCTTCAATTTGCTCAGTTTCTTCATGCTTTTTAGAAAAATTTTGACCTTAGAAATAGATGCAGCAGCTTTTTATTCTTCTTCGTATACGTACCGGCATATATAGTGGATTGTCTTTGCCGAAATAGCTTCTTCAATTG
This sequence comes from Erythroxylum citrifolium, assembly GCA_026284465.1. Taxonomy (NCBI): domain Eukaryota; kingdom Viridiplantae; phylum Streptophyta; class Magnoliopsida; order Malpighiales; family Erythroxylaceae; genus Erythroxylum; species Erythroxylum citrifolium. Next base: position 24,305,087 of record JANKOE010000002.1, on the reverse strand, counting down.
CAGCCCAAGCAGCGATAAATGAATCATTGAATCACAATCCTACGTATCACAATAAGGGCTTACATTGAGCAGCTAGAGATAAAAAGAGTACAGAGAAGCGTACCAGGGCTGACGTAAGGATCAATTCAAGGATATCAGTATCATTTTCTTTGGAAGTCTATACAGTTATACATCTCCAAAAGCTACGAGTAGTAATACTGGTAGCTGTATACATGTTTACTCAACACAGATGAAGGTCAATTTTTTGTAATATGCTAATACGAATCTAAAGTAGCAGTGACACAGGTAAGCCCTATTTAGGCATACATGACAATGGACCACAACAAGAATATGGTTTTTTGCCTTGATTCTAAGATAAATTTCCTTAGGCAATCAGGATATTACTCTGGGCAAATTTCAGTAAACACAGGCAACCGCTTCTTTAAGATAGGACCATAAAGAACATCATCAATATAGGCATCAACATCTTCCCTTGAAGGAAACAAAACAATTTGAGAAGGTAAGACGATCTCAATGCCATCATCGAATGGTGTCCAATTGTTGAAGGCTTTAACGTCTGCCAATAGCATCCCAAAGTCCTCAGATTCAATATTGGGAAGGGAGGATTTATTTCGTTCTGGTTTGAAAAGAATTGGGGTCCTGTCTGAATGTGGAGTAACACGGGTTGGGGTATCGTTCTTGCTAGAAGATTCACATTTGCAGGTGAAACCAAGACCGGTGCTGCTGAATTCAGAGGATGCTTTTTGGCTTGTTGTTGGTGCTGCCTCTTTCGCGATCGTCTGATGAAACTGACACTTTAAGCCATACAGGGAAGACTTGCAACCGTGTGCCTTTAAACAGATAAACAACAATTATCATTTAGTTGTCAATGCTGGGGAAAGATAGAATCCATTACTGTTTCTCCAGATGTAGGACAGGGATTGCACCTCAGTTTTTTTCTTGATGGGGAAATGCGTTGGACGAAGCTCTTCTTTACCATGTGCAAACTACAAATGAGGAATTAAATATGTCAGCATTCCAAGAACCAAAGTCAATCAACCTTGGAAGCCAAAAAGGATGGCCACAGCTCATTTACTGTGACAGTCAAAGCAGAAAATTGATGCATTGTAGTTACAACCCCTCCCAGAGATCAAGAAAGAAAAGGAGGTCATAGCCAGCAAATAGTCAGTTATGCCATCAACTGCCAATCTGTGGTTGTGGACTGAAATTTGACCACACAATTAACAGCGTTAATCACAAAGAATTTGAGAGATAAGCTACAACCATGATCGACATAAATAACAAGCATGTAGCGAATCCTAATCGCACTTCTAATTAAGTACATTTGATTCAGAGAATTTATTTTTTCTTGTTATCTTTTTCGATTCTTTCTAATGAAAAACGGAAAATAACCATTAATGACAGCCGAATCTACGTAAACTCTTCAAAACATACAACTTCAAGCGAGACAATAATAATAGTGCTGCAAGTAACAAGAATTTGCTGGTTGGATCACAAATTGTTCTTTTCCTTTCGTTGAAAAAATAGAGAAAGGGACCTGGCACTTATAGCCGAAGCGGCAGCGTCCAAAGTCCTCCCAAGATCTGCAAAGCTCAGTCTTGAAAGCGCTATTCGCCGACGAAGACGACGACGGCGTCGAACTAGATGATGAGCCTCCTGAATTCAACAGAAGAGATCTCAATACCCTCACTCCTCCTCCGCCTCCGCCTCCGCCTCCACCGCCATGGCCACCGTCTGCAGACGCCAGTTCATCCATAACCAAGACATCCTCTTCCAGAGGTGTGCCGTATGTCAACACCGGCGACGTCATATTCTCTACAGCAGACAGAGGCGACAACAACGAATTCCTTTGCCCGGCAGTGCTTCCGCAGGACTTGTTACTCATTGCGGGAGAACCGGACGACGAGAATGAAGATAGTCCGCCTCCGTCATCGCCTCTAAGGTATCGGATGTGAGGGGGAACGAGAACGTTGAGGGATTTGAATCTGGGGAATTTGCCGGAGTTATTGTGTAGGGAGTAGTCCATCACCGTCTCTGGTGAGGAACCAAAGACAGCAGAAACATTTCCTACTTGGAACTTTAAAATATTTTTATTATTTTCATAATCAGCATTTTGAAATTTCCCGCCGAAATAAACATTATCCCATGTACAGTATTTTCCTCCATTTTCTTTTTCCTAACATGGAATCCATTTCCCCTGTACCCTCTGGTAAGCTTTACTTTCATTTTTTATCAATACATTTTCTTCTTTCCTTAAAAAAAACATGGAATTCATTTGGTCTCTCGTGGTTGATCACTAATTTGTGGATTGAGATTATGATATTATTGAACTTCTAGTTTGTGGTAGGAATAAGCTTTTCATTAAAAGCGTTCACTAGATCATTCACGTAAGGAAGACGATGTTGTAACACAAGTGAACTTTATCTTCAAGCTATTATATTTAAATTTATATGATAACTTCGTAAAATTAGTCGTTTACTTGGATGCCAATTCTTTTGAAATTAATTTTCTTATTCTTTTAGATCTTTAGTTTGATTCTGTATTGTATAAGTTGTTTCCTAATAGTCCTAGGAGTTTTCTTTTAGATCTTTAATATAATTCCATATTATCTAGGTTGATTCCTAATAATACTAGGAGTTTGCTTTCAGATCCTTAGTATGATTCTATATTATCTAGATTGTTTCCTAATAATATTAGGAGTTTTTCTACTGTAAATAGGAGTTATAAGGTGTATTTTTCGTGATTTACAAATAAAAGTTCAATCTTTTTCTTCACAAATTAGAAATTGATTCTTTTCTGTTGGTCTTCACGCCTGTGTGGCTGGTGACAGACACCCTTGAGAGCTTTATCAACAATTGTGGTGCTTGGCTTTATCAACCATTGTGGTGTTCTCTTGGTTTTTCTCTTCAACTTTCAATATTTTTATTCATCTAAACTAACAACCTTTGATTTTATTCTCTCAAATTTAATTGGTGTGCCTAGTTTATCCATCAAATTGGTATTAGAGCTCAATTATTAAGGTTTTCTTAAGCCTTAACGGTTTATAATTGAGCCTCTCTCAGCTAAATTCGAAAGGTTCAAGTTTGATTTTACAAGGTTTGGTGCGAATATGGCTACAAATGCTAGATTCAATAACAACAAGGCCAACGACAACAATTTTTCTCTTTTGGGGGCAATAGATCAACTATTAGATCGTAATATTGAAGGGATTCATGCTCAAATTGAAGATATCAACAATCAGTTGGGCTACTTGCAGATGCAAAATGCTAAGTTGAAATGTTTTATGCAGGGTAGAACCCAAGAACGATCACATGAAAGATCCAAAAAGGACTTATGACGAATCCAATAAGGAGCAAGATGAAGAAGAGGAGTATAAATCAGAAGAGGAGCAACCAAGACGTCCTAGACATGGAGGTTACACATTCAAAGATCAACTTGGAGCTTGAACTCCTTGATTTTAAAGGTAAGCATGATCCTGAAATTACCTTAAATTGGATTTGTAGAGCTGATCGTATGTTTGAGTATAAAGGTTTTACGAACCAAGAAAGTTTTAATTATGTTATCCTTAAGTTAATCGACTTAACGGGAATTAGTATGATGATATGCAATGTGTGGCGTTAAGAAGAGACGGAAGAAGAGTTAAGGTCTAGACTCGTTTAAAATACGAGATCAAAGCTAAATATGTTCTTGATAATTATAGGCAAGAGAATTATATAAAGGCAACGACTTTGAAACAAACTTGCTCCTTTAATGAGTATATTGATGCATTTGAGAAGTTAAAAATGTTGAATCGTGTAAAGGAGGATCCAAATCAGAAGATGGTTCGATTTTTGGAAGGATTGAGTTTGAAAGTCAAGGATAAGGTGGAATTACAACTTTATTATAACTATAATGATTTGTGTAAACTTGCTTTATGTGTTGAACAATAAGTTAACGAAAACCTAATTGGAGGTCTTTTCCACAACAGAAGAATCCTACGACACCTTCTACTTTTGTCCCTTTGAGTTATAAAGTTGATTCAAACAAGAAGAAGCAAGATTGGAAAGGAAAAGGTACTTTGAGCATGAAAGAACTTGATAAGGATAAGAGGCGTTGTTTTAAATGTCATAAGTATAGGCATATTAAATATGAATGTCCTACAAACAAAATCATGACAATTCAAGAGTGTCAAGAAATTGATGCTTTGCTGAATGCTTTATCTATAGAGGAGGCCAAAAATGAGTTAGATACTGGAGGAGATTACGAAGGAAGAGTGGAGGATGTGGTTAAAGGTAATGAGGATGGACCTAGTCTTATGATTCAACGTGTTTTGAAGGTTACTCCTTCTCCAAGTGAGTCCCGACGTGAAAAATTGTTCCATACAAGATGCAAGGTGCAAGGAAGGCTATGTAACGTGATCAAGTATAGTGGTTCTTGTACCAATATAGCTTCCATGGAGCTCGTGGATAAACTAAACTTGTCTACTCTCAAACACCCAAGATCTTAACAATTCGATGGCTTAATAAAGGGACTGATTTGACGATGACAAAATAGGTACTTGTTTCCTTTGATTATGTACTTTATGATGTGATTCTGATGGATGCATGTCATATCTTATTAAGATGTCTATGGAAATATGATCGAAAAGCTCAACATGATGGATTCTCTAATTTCTACATTGTTAAGAAGGATGGGAGAAAAATTGTGCTTGCACCTTTATCTCCTTATAGAATACGTGAGCTGAATATGGAGCAATCTAAAAGGAAGAATCTGATTATTGGGAAGAGTGAGATTATTTGAGAATTTGTTTAATCGCAAGTAGTATATGTATCAGCTTCAAAGGAGGTCTATGAAAATTCAGTTAATTCTTACCCACTAATCTCAAGCCTCTTCTAGATGAGTATGCTGATGTATTTCTTGATGATTTTCCTTCGAGTTTGCCTCCCATTAGAGGGATCGAGTATCAAATAGACTTGATTCCGGGCACACATTTTCCTAACAAGCCCACATATAGTTGTAATCCAGAAGAATCGAAGGAGCTTCAACGATAAATAAATGAGCTTAAGGGGCGTGGATATGTGTGTGAAAGTATGTCACCATGTGTTGTACTAGCTCTTCTTGTGCCAAAGAACGATGGTTCGTGGCGGATGTGTATTGATATTTGAGCGATGAACAATATTATCATCAAATATTGCTTTCCTATGCCTCATCTAGATGATATGTTATATGAAGTCCATGGTGCTCAAGTATTTTCAAAGATAGACTTAAGGAGTGGTTACCACCAGATTCAAATGAGAGAAGGTGATGAGTGGAAGATTGCATTCAATACTAAGTATGACTTATATGAATGGTTAGTAATGCCCTTTGGTCTCATTAATGTTCTGAGCATATTCATGCGACTTATAAATGAGGTATTGCACCGTTTCCTTTGAAAATTTATTATTGAATACTTGGATAATATTCTAGTTTATAGTAAGAGTAACAAGGAGCATATGCCGCACTTAAAAATGCTTTTTGAAGTGTCGAGAGAGGAGAAGTTATATGAGAAGATTGAGAAATGTACTTTCATGATAAATAGCATCATATTCCTTAGAATGTGTCTAAGGATGGTATTTCTGTTGATAACTAGAAAATTGATGTTATTAAATCATAGCCAACTCCTAAATCTATTAATGAAGTGCGTAGCTTTCATGGATTGGCCTTTTTTTTATCGAAGATTTGTAAAGAATTTTAGTTCTATCATGACACCGATTACTGACTTTATGAAGAAAGGGAAATTCAAATTGAGTGATTATGCATAAAAAGGCGTTTAAATTAATTAAAGGGAAGTTATGTTCCACTCCTATATTAGCTCTTCATGATTTTAATGAGCTATTTGATGTAAAAAGTGATGCTAGTGGAGTCAGAATTAGGGTTGTACTTTAACAAAAACGTCTTATTGCTTATTTTATTGAGAAGCTTAATGGATCTAAAATGAATTACTCTACTTATAATAAAGAGTTTTATATGATCGTTCGGGCTCTTAGTCATTGGAGTCATTATTTGCGACCTAAGCCTTTCATGTTGCATAGTGATTATAAAGCATTAGGGCATATTAATGGGCAACAAAAACTTAATCCAAGTCATGCTAAATGGGTCGAGTTTCTGCAATCCTTTACGTTCTCATCGAAGTATAAGGATGGACGCTTTAATGTCGTAGCTGATGCATTGTCAAGGAGGAATTCTATGCTTGCAATACTTGATTCAAGGCTCATTGGATTTGAAATCATCAAGAATTCTTACGTAGGGGATGAAGAATTTGTTAAATTATTTGAACTTTGCAAAAAAGGTGCACATGACCAGTTTGTAATTCAAGATGGTTTTCTCTTTAAAGGAAATAAATTGTGTGTTCTCAAGGACTCTTTTCATGATTTATTAATTCATAAAGCTCATGGTGGTGATCTTGCTGGTCATTTTTGTATTCAAAGACTTATGAAATTATTCAAAAACACTTATACTAGTCTCATATACTTAGTGATGTGCAATCTATTGTTAATCAGTGTGGTACTTGCCAAAGAGAAAAGAGTACTTTTCACCATGGCTTTACATACCTCTTCTTGTTCCATAACTACCATGGGAGGATATTAGTATTAGTACTGCTGTCGCCTGCAACCAAATTAATAACAACTCTAGCTATGAAAAATGTAGTTAGTGAAGAGTTGAGATCGTTCCCACGAGAGATTTTAAAGATAAAGAGTGTGCGAGTTCAAAACTTAAATAAAGTAAAAGGGGGGGGGGGTTAATTCACGGAATTTTAGAAAAAGATGACAACAATCGAAAATTAACAAAACTAATCAAATCTGGAAAATTTAGTAAGCAAACCTTAGTTTCGGGTCACCGAAGTTATCAAGCTAATATGGATCCTTGATATAAAATTCAGTTCATCAACAAACATTCATTGGGTGATATTTTCTCTTAAGTTTAATTGAATAGAAACATGTATTCTAAACATTCTTATTAATCAACAACTTAGATACGATCTTAAGTTCAATCGAGTAATAGCTTTAAGGACTAAGAAACCAATAAACAAGACAACACATGTACGACATGCATTTAATCAAGATGAGTTTCTTCTTAGAATTTCCAACTCTAATATAAAGATAGTAATCCTAATTGTCACTTGTGATTAGCAAAATTGAACGTCATATCCTACTAATCTGGCTATTAAACGAATTAATTCCTAGTTGCGCATCTTAGATGTTGGACACCGTTTCCGAAACCCAATCCTCTTACTTAACACATGAAAGTGTACCTATAACCTTGATGGGTTTTATTTTCTTCATTGGACCCTTACTAGACCTTATCAATTCATTTTCGTTCTTGTAACATTCCAAAAATTCACTGACAATTTGTTCAATGGTGTGCCCATACATATCGGTCACCATGCTCAAACTCATTTCTCTTGTTTGTGAACAAAATTTGGAAATCTTCAAACCCGAATTTCAATTTAACTTCTTCAAAGAATCATAACTCTAAGTCTCTAGTTTGATTTGAAGCAAGAATCACTTCAATTGGAACGTTATAACTCAAGATATACTTGAAAAGCCTAAGTGTGCACATACTCCAATTATGCTCTTCAACCCGAACCCTCACTTGT
>JANKOE010000002.1:24266973-24290546 GCA_026284465.1 Erythroxylum citrifolium | reverse complement strand
AGCCAAACACAATCGTATCCCACTTGCTGCTCTCAAATCCAGATCCTCCCAATCTTCATCGCTCATACTAGATTTGCTTGTACTGATATCAGGGATTTGTCTGCCTTTCAATGCCTTGTGTAACCCCGACTGAATCAAAATGTCCCTGACTTGCACTTGCCACAAGCCAAAATTGATTCTCCCATTGAATTTTTCCACCTCAAATCTAAGAGGATTCGAAGTCCTATTTCTTGACATTTTTCTTGTGCTCTTCTACCTTGATGAATTTTACCATAGAAATGAATAGTACACTAGGTAAGTTCCTAGGAAAGAGAGATGGGTCACAAAGGACACACTCAAATATCAAGTCTTTCCTTTGCCAGAACTTTCCTAGACATGCGCTTCCACACTACCACACCAAAGCTCTACCGCACTAAATGAACCTTTCTCAAGAAAATTTTTTCTGATATGGAAGATCAGTCAAAACTGTGACCACAGAGCATATTTAGAATTTTCAAGAAAAAACATACCTTGACTCTGATACCAATTGTTGAGAATTTAGACCTCCCGAACCCACACCCAAGGATATTTTATAGACAAAAATATCAGAAATGAAGAAATAATAACAACACAAGAGAATTTATGTGGAAATTCCTAAACCGGAGAAAAAATCACGGGCACCGAGAAGAAAATCTACTATGTGAAAAATCTTTACAATCATATAATTTTTTCTCTCACCCAATCCTCCAATACACCAACACACTCACAAAGACATACCCAAAATAAACTCTTCAACTCTCACCTCAAAAGAGCAGTTTAACTAGAGTCGAATTTGTCATACAAATATTTGATTTTGTATTGGTACATTAACCAAGGAGGTAGCAATTTCCTTATATAGGCAAGAGCCTTGCCCTAATTTTTTTCCCCAACCAATATGGGACAAAAAAATGAGTCAAAACTCAACAATTAATTTATATAATCAGATGGATAATGGGCAATAAGGGATAAGTAATCTATATAATCTTCTCTTTTGTGTTTAGGTTGGGGAATCCCCTTAAAGTTGAACATTTTTGCTAATTACTTGTACAATGGTAATTTATATAATCTTCTCTTTTGTGTTTAGGTTGGAGAATCCTTTTGGATTAGTAATGGATACTAATTTTTTAAAAGAATTCTCTAAATACACTAAAATGGATAGGAGCTGACATAAGAACTGTTATTTTAGGATGGAGATAGTGCTTAAGAAAGGCTTTGAAAAAGTAAATATTTTTATGATAGTTTCAGCTAAAAAGATATCATTGGTTGAAAATTTTGTAAAAATGAAACTAAGCATATAATTGAAAGAGGAAAGGTAAGCCCTAGTGTAAAAAAGGGTTTACCATTTTTGACAATATAAAAAAATATCTATCCTTTTTATGTAAGTGGTTCGAATATTTTCAAAAGAAAAGATAAAGTTGAAGTGTCAGAGTATTTACATATAGTAATGATTTTGAATCTTCAACCAATCAGATAAAAGAAAATTTGCTACCAATAAAGATATAATTTACGTACAAAAAGTTGATATGATGTAATTTTTATTAAGTTACAGTCTAGACTTTAAATCTACTTGTATAAAAAAAACCACTAGGGTATTAGAGCAGGTATCGAGCATTCTCGTATCTCATCTTTATAATCTCCTCTCCTATGAAATAAAAATTTCCTTTCTAGTGACAATTTACAATTTCTGCTTAAAATCTTATTCTTCCCCTCATTCTTAACTATACACCTTAAAGTATGAAATGAATTAAGTTTGTATTGGATTTTGCTGAAAGAGTGTCAAGAGTAGTTACCTTACTTTAAGGTTGGGGTTGAAATGTTCGTTAAAAGACTCAATAAAAACCCAATAAAGTTACGGTAAAAAGAACTAAAGATATAAGTATGGAAACGTAATGGACCTTCAATTTGAAAATTCTTAAATTGTTTTGCTTATGATTATATCATGACTTCTTATTTTTCGAAAAAATTCATATATGAATTATTTGGAATACATTTAGATTCTTTAGAATCTATAAATGAGATAAGTACATCCCTGATTCAAGAAGTCATTAATATTATAGCAAATAGTAGAGCATGAAGATTTTTCTATATTATTAGTAGCTTAGATATGATAAAAAGCTTTTATTTTCTCGCGGGATTAAAGCGTCTCACGTGATCAAAGTTTTTGTGTTTATTGATCTACTGCCTTTAAATTTGTATCAGAGCCATGGCTATTTGCTGTCCTAACTTGTGAAAATATCCACCAAACAGATTAAAAAAAAAGATATTTGATAGCGTCGACAACAAGTACATACAAGAAATAAAAAATGTAATCTCACAAATGGGAGGAAAGGGCCGCTTTGTTGGTGGGTTGACCGAGTAAATACTGTGATTTACTCCCTCATCTTGTGGTCGGGCCCGTGAGTGGGAGCAGCTGGGGTGGCTGATTCTACCTTTTGAAGCAAGAAATAAAAAAATGTTATTTCCAGCTGAGAACTTGCATCACTATTCTATTATATACTTTATTAGATTTTAAAGCAATAATTTTCGAATATCAACTAAAAAATTAGCAATATAAAGGTGAGCAAAAAGAGTCACATTTTACCTTCTTTGAGCTTTATAGATTACATCGAGATAGAGGTTATTGGAGATATTTCATCTTATGCTTTTGATTATAAGTGATTGTCCTCATTGTGATCATTTACTTTTTGAAATGAATAAACTTGATATTCATGTAAAAGAAGCCCATATTGAATTAGACCATCATAAAATATATTATTATATATTATTTACAAATTATCATAAAAAGGCTATAAAAGCTGTTAAAGCAATGATAGACAAATCAAATAGAATATATCAGAGCTGTAAAACAAATGCCGATATAAGCTTATTTAGACATTACTGGACATTTCAAAATTATCATTTAAGTGGCAGAAGATAAGTATCTAAAATTAAAATCTGAAGGATTAAAAATAAAAATTGATTTGGTAGAGAATTAAAAAACAATAAAATACTATGGTGATTGTTTCTGTTTATTTTTTTGTTTCTTATTGTTGTTTTAATAAAAAAGGAAACATGTTAAAACACGTTTGGTTGTTTCTATTGCAAGTTTTTGTTTCTAAAAATTAAAAAAAAAACCACAACAGATTAACGAAAACAGAAATTAGACGTTTTTCTAATTTTTCACAATAGGTTTTTGATTCGTTTCTACTTCCTCCTCTTATAAACTTCCTCCAATGTAGAAACTCTCATCTTTCTCTTTTACATCCCATACTCATGTCTTCCCTCTCTCCCGCTTCTTTGTTCTTTTCTTCACTTTTAAGTCCCTAACTCATCTCTTCTCTAGCTCTCTCCTGGTTTTTTAGTTTGCGTTTCTACATTTCTAGTTTTTTGTTTTGCGTTTCTATATCTCTGGGTTTCTGGTTTGCGTTTATGCATTTCTGGTTTATGTTTCTGTGTTTCTGATTTTTTGGTTTGCGTTTCTACATTTTAGGTTTATGTTTCTAGTTTTCTGGTTTTTCGGTTTGCGTTTCTGGTTTTTTGGTTTATGTTTCTGCATTATGGTTTTCTCGTTTGCGTTTATGCATTTCTAAGTGTTCTTTTCCGTTTTTGGTTTGTTGTTTTCCATAGACTAGATACAAAGTTCAATGGCTAAAAAAATGCCATTTAAACACATGACGATGACGAGAAATCCAGTCAGTTTCAAGGTCACAGCTTTTGCTACTAGTTTCAAGTTAACAATGTTTCAATTAACAATAAGAGTTTTTAAATATGTTTTTATTTTCAGTTTTTTATTACAAATCTTAGCCAGACAAATTTTTTTTCAGTTTTTATATTATAAATTTAAACCAAGCAAGTTTTTGTTTTTAATTAAAAAACAAAAAAATAAAAAACCACAATAGAAAAACAGAAATAGAACCAAACGACCACTATAAAAATAACATTCTTTTCCATATAGGAAAACTTCAAAAACAAATCACAGATATGCAAGATATGATGAAAAAATTAATAAAATAAATAAATATGATGTAGATAATAAACCCAATAAAAATCCTATAAAAAACAAATACTTGATCTAATTTTTAAAATGAAAATACCTTCTAATTATTAATAAAATGGAAAATTTTATACAAGCTTCTGATTCAAAATTTGAAGAATTAAATGGATAGATAGAAAATTTAAACTTAGAAACGTTAGTGCATATAAAACTATATTTAATTAAGCAAAAAATTCACTATAATCCTAATATTAGTGATATAGCCAGTATTTCTAGAAATCCACCTCCTAGGTATCCTTAAGTTTTAATGGACCTATTAGGATATGCTGGAACTTATATGATAACCAAAGATAAAGATGGCTTTACACCTATAAATAAGGTGAGAACAAAAGCTATAAATTCTTTTGGAATATATTTACATATAGATTGCATCCTAAATATAGAAGAAGTAATAGATAAAGAGCAGTTGATCCTATTAATAAAATGGATTATAAAACAACTAAATAATTTTTAGAAAAAAACTTTAGTAAACAGCTCTCTCAGATTATGAAAAATTTAGATGAGAACTCAAAAACTCTATATTTAATCGAGATAATGATATAAAAAATCTAATAATTAGAGTTGTTGAAACTTGTCGATTAGAATTTGTTAGAGAAGGATAAAACTATTATAGGAAAATATGTTATAGCATTACAAAAATTGCAATTATGTAACATTTGCGAAATCAATAGATATATTTGCATTTTCCTATGTTATTATTACCATATTTATAATCAAGTTAATAATACACAAAATTTATTTAAAGATGTTCTATTCAAAGATCCTTAATCCATAGGAAGTAAATTAGAGGCAACGTAAAATCTTGGTCTTGTAGATACCTTAGGAAAAAGAATAAATCTTGGTCTTGTAGATACCTTAGGAAAAAAAATCCTTTTCAAAAGATAAATTAAGTGAATGGTGTGATAATGTTATATTACTGAAGAAAAGTAAAGGAATGAAGAAAAAATCTTCAAAATGCCTACTATGATATAATGTGATCTTCCTTATTAGTACAATAAGATTAAAAAAATAAATATAAGAAATATTTTAAGAAAAGATATTTCAAGAAACATAAAGCAAAATATTATAAAAAAATAATAAGGATACAAACCTAGAAAACTTATTTTTGGAAGAAATAAGAAAAGAAATAAAAAAATAACTGAATGTCAGTGTTATTATTGTAAAGAAAAAGGACACTATGTTAATGAATGTCCTAAAAGATAATAAAAAGAAAATATAAATAGATGATGAAATAAATGAAATGATAGAAAATGAAGATTTTATTAGAATTGATACTTTTGAAGAATGCTCTTTTGAAGAAAGCTTTTATAATAGCAGATACAGAATACGAAGAAACTTCAAGCTCATAAAGAAATGAGTCAAATAGGAGAATCTTTGAATACTCAAATTGATAATCGAATAATAAATACTATAGTACATACATATGAACAATATGTAGATTATAGTCAAGAAACTCTTATTGATAGAAAGATGCTTAAAAAGATTTAGAATACTATGTAGTGTATAAATTATTATAGTGGATTTAATATGACATTATTAGAAAAAAAGGATTTAAAAAATGATCCTTTCAAAAGGAAAAAATTTTATTAAAAATAGAAAACAATATAGAGAATAAGTATTAGCATATAAAAACCATCAAAGCTAGAATAGAATTAGTAAAACAAAAAATTAAGAAAAATTATTCTAATAACCCTTTACAATTTTAGGATAAAAACAGAGAAGAAGCAAACTTAGAAATGATAGATAAACAATCAATTATTAGAGTTACTGATATAAGATACAATTTAGAAGATAAAGAAAAATTTAGAAAACAACTTCTTGAAGAAAAATTTAAAAAACAACTTCTTGAACTATAAAATCTAAAGATAATTAGGCCTGGTAAATCCCCTCACTCTTCCCCAACTTTTATGGTTAGAAACCATGCATAACTAATTATAAATAAAGCTATAATGGTATTAAATTATAAAAAATTAAATGATAATATAATATTTGATGCATATCAAAGAAACATTAATAAACTTGATAAGAGGAAAACAAATCTTCTCTAAATTTGATTGTAAGAGTGGATTTTGGTAGATAAAAATGAATAAAGATTGTATTCCAAACTATTGTCTCGACTCCCCAAGGTCCTTACGAATAGTTTAGTAATGCTTTTTGTTTAAACATGCCCATAAGTATTGCAAAGGAAAATGGATAATATCTTTAAGTATCATAATTTCATAAATGTTTACATAGATGATATTTTAATAGGTAGTAATAATATTGCTCAACTTATTATACATCTCAATAAATTTGTAGATTTATATGAACAACATGGTTTAGCTCTCTCCAAGAAAAAAGCTAAGATATGTTAGATTGAAATAGAATTCCTTAGCATGGAGATAGACAGTAGGGGAGTTAAACTTCAACCTCATATCCTCGAAAAAATCTAACAATTTCCTGATAAGTTAATAAAGAAAAAACTTCAAAGTTTTTTAAGAATATGAAATTATGCTTCAGATTTTATTCAAAATATAGCTGAGATAAGAAAACATTTTCAAATGCTTTTAAAGAAAAATCAAATATTTGAATTTTCTCCCCATTTGATTAAACAGGTAAAGAAAATTAAGATTTTGTGTACTACATTGCCAAAACTTTCTTTAGCATTTGATGATGATGATTTAATTCTTAAAACTAATACTTCTGATTATGTATAGAGTGAGTATTAAAAAAAGATAGATTATGATGATGCTAATATAAAGAAAGATATATCAAATATTATTCTTTTATATAAAATATTAGTAAAATGACCTTAACCATAAAGGCCTTTTTCAATTAAATTCAAACTATTACTTTGCTATAAAACAAACTTGTGTGTACCACATCTTATGCATGTTAAATATAATGTTGTCAAACATTTATTTATACAAATGCTTACAATTAACACTTTGTTACAATTGAAAAAAGAACTTTCAATACATATTACATGTATATTAAATCATAATCCAAACAAAATTCTTAGCATTAACAAGTAATATTAAGTTTCTTTTTTAATTCATTTTTTAAGATTAGAGATGTATTATCATATATAAGTTTTTTAAGCCATGTCATAGACTACTAACTATTTTATTAGAATAAATATCAATAAAAAATCATTACATAAAATCTCAAAAGTAATATAATATTCTAGAGTTAAATTATAATCAATACAAATGCTAATGAAAAAAATAGCTAAAATAAAAATCTTCTAACATAAAATTTATTAATATTATGACTTTGGACTATACTTGAGTAAACTCAAATATAAATCATAAAACTAAAACTAAGTTATTAATATGAAGGAATTATACAAATCTAAGATAAAATATAATTTTAAATCACTAAGAATTAAAAGTGGAGATATGATAATGTCCATATTACAATCAAGTAATTTTGCATGAACAAATTATAATGAAAGAACATTTCATGTTTCATTTGATAAATTTTGTAAACTGTTATTGTTTTCTATATTGCTTATGTGAAGAGATACTACAAATTTATACCTAGTTGAAGAAAAAGAGAAAATATATATAATATAAAAACAAATCAAAGCTAAATTGTAAATAGTTGAGATGTCTATCACTAATGTATGGGGAATTAAATAACATGTGCAAAATATTGCCCATTTTGTTGAAGAGCACCAATAGTGCTCCAATATTTAGTAGGAACAAGAAGGGGATGACCATGATTTTTGGATAGGGCAAGGGAGGGTGTAAAAGGATTGGTAGTAGGTTTTAAGGTATCAAGGCCTATACAGTGAAGAAGATCTTGAATGTATTAAGTTTGGGTAAGGAAAAGACCATTAGGTGTGGGGTGAGCTTTAATTCCAAGGAAGTGATGGAGATGACCAAGATCTTTAAGGAGAAAATGATATTAAGGTAATGAATAAGAGATGCGTGAAAGAAGAAGAAGAACTAGTGACTAAGATGCCATCAATATAGACTAAGACATAAGCTGTATGAGTCAGAGTGGGATAAACAAAAAGGAAAGTGTCAGATTTGGTAGCAGTAAAATAAAGGTCATGAATTTTTTGACTTAAACGGAGAAACCAAACACGTAGAGTTTGTTTGAGGTGATAAAGAGCTTTTCGTAGATGGCAGACATAACAAGGATGATGAGGACCAACAAAACTAAAAGGCTAGGACATAAACACTGGTTCTTCGAGATGACTATGAAGAAAGACATTATTGATGTCAAGTTGATGAATGGGCCAATTTTTAGAAAAAGCAAGAGTAAGGATAATGTTAATAGTGGTAGGTTTAGCAACATGACTAAAGATATCAACATAATTAATATGTGGAGCCTGGTGATTTTTGGCAATTGGACGAGCTTTATAATGGCCAATAGTATCATTAAAGTTACGTTTGGTAAGAAGCGATGAAGAGCATTAAACTCATCAGGTATGAACTATTGCTAATGAGGAAATGTATTGGCTTGGATGAAAGCGTGGGATCAAGAATAAATGGATAATGGGTGATAGTAGAGTAAGCAGTAAACTCATAGATGATTTGAGGGATATATGTGTGATCATACGAGTGAGTGAACATTAGAAGGACGAGAGGAAATGGAGGAAGAAGTGGAGGTGGGAAAATGTGGGGAAGGATATGAAGGAGGATGAAGACTACATGATAGAGGTAATGTGATAGTAAAGAAAAGGGTAAGGAGGAAAGGGGAGAAGAGGTGGCATAGGGAAAGACATTTTCAAGGAAGCAAATATGATAAAAGATTTAGGGTTTGGAAGTGTGAGGATCAAAATAACAATATTTATAGTAAGAGAAATGGTTAAAGAAAACACATGGTGTAGATTTTGGTGATAGTTTGACAAAATGAGAGCAATTTATGAACAAAAACCAACCACAACAAAAAACATGAAGATGTGAGAAATTTGGTATGGTAAGAAAAAGGATCTCATAAGATGGTGAAGCACAGGGATAAGTAATAAGTTGATGAGATAAATGGCTGTAAAAATTACTTTATACCAAAAAAGATGTTGGAACATATGTATGAAGAAGAAGTGTAAAACTAGTATCAGTAATATGACGAATTTTTTGTTCGACAAAACCATTTTATTAAGAGGTATAAGGATAAGATATATGATAGGCCATGCCATGAATGTTGAGAAAGTGAGTAAAGGGACCTTTGATGAGTTTAGAAGCTGCACTGCATTGGAAATTTTTAACAATGGTTAAAAAAAGATTCAATTAATGTCTTAAAAGTTTCGAAGTAAAAAAGAGCCTAAGATTTGTGAGTTAATGAAAATATCCAAATATAGCAATTGTAATCATCAATAAAATAATAAAATATCGACAAAAAAAAGAGACAAAGAGGGGAAGGATCCCTAAATGTCACGGTGAATAATTTGTAAGGAACTAATAGAGACGAAAAGATAATGAAAATGAAAGTCTAGTACTTTTTTCTTTAAGACGAGATACAATCATTTTTTTACAATTGATTTTGTAGGAAAGAAGATGAGACAACTTAGAAAGAGTAGTTGAATAAGGATGACCAAAACGTTGATGCTAAAGATTGACCAAAGCAAGAATGACACTAAAGGCAACATGATTTTTGAAGTTGTGAGGAATCTTCAGGGAATAAAGATTATTATGAATCAAACTAGCGAGTAGTGATGTCTTAGTGTGAAGGTCCTTCATAATATAACCAAAAGGATTAAATTCAACAATGTAAGAATTATCTTTGAAAAATTTAGTAACAAAGATGAGATTAGTAGTAAGATAAGGAATAACTAAAGCATCTTTAAGTTGAAAGGAACAAAGTGAGGTAGGAAAAGATAAATGACCAATGGAACAAAAAGGGAGTGTTTAACCATTATCGACAATGTTTAACCATTATCGACAATCACTTGACTTAGACTATTATACGGTGTTTTAGAATCCATTAGTTGAGAATTTTGTGTCATGTGAGTAGTAAAACTAGCGTCAAATAAATATTTATTAATAGCATTAGAGCTAAATTTATAATTCTTTGGAGATTGAATGTTTAGGCAGTAAAGGCCGTTGAGAGAGGTTGGAAATCAATTGAAGGTCGAAGAGGACGATTTCAAGATTTAAAATGTTAAAAATGACAATAAGCATCAATATGTCTTATTTCCAATAAATGTGGTATTTATGTTTATTATAGGAATTGGTATGGTTAGGTAGAATTTGGGTTGGACTAGAATTATAAACATGTGTCTAAGTGTTTTGGGCTGGACTGGAGTTATGGTTAGGTATATAAGAGTTTAAGGTTGGAATAAACTTTTGGGCTATATGGTTTAAGGTGTAGGAAGGGAAAAGGGCCATTAGTTGGCGACCAGAGAAAGATCCAAAACTAAGGTGAAATGAATAAGAGGACTGTCGTCCTCTCCATCCTCTAGAGCTGGCCCTATTTTCAGTAGCTTGAGGTGATCGCCCGCTGATCTGAGAGACTGTGAGAGCCATGTCAAATGGTAGTGGAGAGTGATAAGTGAGCAAACATTGTTCGTGAAGTTTGCCCAAAGTTTGATAAAAATGGAGTTTCCTTTATGTTTAACCGTTGTAATAAAAGGTTCATAATCGGGAAGCTAAGAAGCATAGACACGGACACGGACACGGGACATGACACAGACATGGACACAGACATGAGGACACATCAACTTCTAAAATTTGGTGGACACGGACACGACATATATATATATTATAAAATTTAAAATTACGAAAAAAAATTCAGAAATCATAATATGATATATATTGATTGATGTATTTCAAGACTTCCAACATCTTGATAGTTCATACATATTTGATACTTTATAAGCCCCTCTCAAAAAACATGGCGTATATATTCTATGGAGCATATATTCTATCAAGCAATGTCCGAGCGGTCTTCAGACGTGTCCGAACTGTGTCCACCGTGTGTCAGTGGGTGTCCGACACGCGGACACGGCTCCATTTTGCCGTGTCCGTGCTACATAGTCGGGAAGTAAGTCGTTCATAATGAAGATGATAACAACCTCTTCAGAAATGTTGTCACCAGCAACAAGTTTGTCAATATTAGTAAATATATAAAATCAATTAAGTTGGCCTCACACAACCGCTTAAACTATTGTGGTAAAACGGTCACTTAACAGTTAATAGTAATGGAGATGAGGGAGAGATAGTTGGAGATGGAGATGGAGATGGAGGTGGAGGTGGAGGTGGAGGTAGAGGTGGAGGTGGATCCTTTCTTCAACACGTGGAATTGTAGTTAAAGAGTATAGAGCATTAGGAGCCTTCTGTATGAAGTGGTTCTCAAGGACAGGAACCCAAGCAACGTGGTGGCCCAATGCTAGGTGGTCAGTGGAGTTGAACTTTCTTATGATGTGAATACGCTCTTATTGTTGACAAGAGGTTTAAAATGCTTCACTCTTTCGACTTTGTTAATAGTAGTTGTGGTTTCCTCCCTTCGCCCTTACTTGGGAAGTAGTGGTATCTTCGCCTGATCCTGTCCACTATAGCTAATCTGTTTCGCTTGGTCCTTTGATTCCTTACGTCACAGAAATTGTGAGAGCTATATACTCAAGGAGACCTTCTAAATGGCTACACCAACTACCTATCTTGTAAAGCAAGGGGCATTCCTTTCTTGCCCACTCCACAACGTTCGTACACGAAAGCAAGCATGCAATTTGAGACACAGCAGAGAATACAATTGCTGACGCTTGCTTCAACAATTTCTTCACGTATTATTAGTACTTTTATGCAATACACAATACAGAGATGCAAACGCTTAAGCTCTGAGGGTCAAGGGACTCGCATGTTTGATTCATAATAGCGAAGAGGAAATGGCCGGAAACATAGCCAAAAGATGGAAGCTGCTAAGTGGACAGAGTGACTGGAAAGGCCTCCTGGACCCGCTAGACATTGACCTTCGACGATATCTAATTCACTATGGTGAGATGGCTCAAGTAACCTATGACAGTTTCATTTTCCAAAGGGTCTCAAAGTTTGCGGGCGATTGCAGGTATTCAAAGTCCAACCTGTTTTCCAGAGCTGGTCTAGCGAAAGCCAATCCATTCAAGTACAAAGCTGTCAAGTACTTCTATGCAACTTCTCATATTCCCCTCCCTGAATGCTTCCTTCTCAGATCTTTGTCAAGGGAGGCCTGGAATAAAGAGTCAAATTGGATGGGATACATTGCAGTGACAACTGATGAGGGAAAGGAAATCTTAGGCCGGAGAGACATAGTCGTTGCATGGCGAGGGTCAATTCAGGCCCTTGAATGGATTGCAAACTTTGATTCCCCTTTGGTTTCAGCTTCTCAACTTTTTGGGGAGAGCAAGAACCCCCAAGTTCACAGAGGCTGGCTTTCCATGTATACCTCTGAAGATGCAAAGTCTCCATACAATAAAACCAGCGCAAGAGAGCAGGTAGCCTCAACTTTCTCTAGTTTTACAAGTCTCATACTTTCAAGTAAATACCTGCCAAAGCAATCGTTGCTTTTAGCTTTCTTGGATTCCCATTGTCCTTGTTTTGGTAGTCTTCTTCCCACTGATCTTCCATTAGATCACTCCTCATTCTCCCAGTTATTTATCCTCGGTACATTTTGATTGATAAGGAACTTGGCTTCCAAATAATAAAAGACGAGGAATGAATATGGATGCTAAAGAAAATATATATATATATATACAGGGGCTCTGACTTTGACGTCTAGAACACAACTATACGATTGTTCATTTAACAAGTTTGCACGGTCGGAACAACAAAAAATTGCCTGTCAGTTCATAAATCATATATTAGTAATATATGTCTGCTTCCAACTCAATATCAGGTTAACACAGAATTGAAGGAACTGGTGCAAAAATTTAAGAACGAGGAAATCAGTATAACAGTAACAGGTCACAGCCTAGGTGCTGCACTTGCAACTCTAAATGCAGCTGACATAGTGGCAAGTGGGATCAATATGAGCAAAGAACAGCCTGAGCAGCACTGTCCAGTCACAGCATTTGCTTTTGGTAGCCCACGAGTTGGGAACTCAGGCTTCAGGGATGTCATTCAATCAATGCAACATCTTAGCCTTTTACGGATAGTCAATGATCCTGATCTTATACCGCTTGTTCCA
Organism: Erythroxylum citrifolium; assembly: GCA_026284465.1. Taxonomy (NCBI): domain Eukaryota; kingdom Viridiplantae; phylum Streptophyta; class Magnoliopsida; order Malpighiales; family Erythroxylaceae; genus Erythroxylum; species Erythroxylum citrifolium. Next base: position 24,277,408 of record JANKOE010000002.1, on the reverse strand, counting down.
ATACTAGGATATTCTGATGTCGGTCAAGTGCTTGAAATAGATACCCAAAAGTCCAAGTACTTGAAGAATCTTGGAAATGACGGAAGTTGGCATAACTTGGAAGCCTATTTGCATGGGATTGCTGGTACTCAAGGTAGTCAAGATTTCCAATTGGAGGTTAAACGAGACATTGCGTTAGTGAACAAATCACTGAATTCTTTAAAGGAAGAGTACTTGGTGCCTAGCTTTTGGTGGTGTACAGAACATAGGGGGATGGTTCAACAGAATGATGGTTCTTGGAAGCTCCAAGATCATGAACAAGATGAGATGAACTTTGAATAACGAAATGGTCATGGCATGTTGAAGTAAAGAGCAGCATCTGAGACACAAGGGGCATTGTAATTTAGTTTCTGAGTTCAAAAGAGCAATTATTCATGAAACCATCACTCCCCAAAGGGAACAGACATTATGAATCGCAATTAATAATTTGGTATTATTGGTCTACCAATAGATAGACATAGATAGAAGAAGTGACAATGAAAACAAAACCAAGAACTTTAATCTTCTTATCTTGAAGAAAGAAAATCAGTATATACCAAGGAAAAGAGTTCTGCTAGAAGAAGGGTTTCATCACCAACACTTTCCAATTTACTTTGGCAAAAATTGTGGGAAAAAACTTCATCTGGAAATAAGAGAAACTAAGCAATGACATTAGTGAAGTACTAGTTTCTTTTCTCATATCATTAATGGAGTTAGCTCCTATAAATACTTTCATCTGCCCTTAAGCCTGAAAAACATGAACATAAGTCGTCTATGCAAACCAAATTCTTGAAGTCGTTGGTGGTGAAGCTGTGAGAATGTGAAACAAATACAATCGTAGAAAGTCAAACGCTAGCAAACAATCAGACAAGAAGATTCGTTCACATAGGTTCTTCGCATCAGAATAATTAAAGTTAAAAGAAAGTAGAAAAAGAAAAGGAATGGTCGGACCGTGATAAGTATCTAGATTAAGGAATTTCTTATCGTCATCACCTTTCTACCATTTTGTTGAAGTAGGATGTTAAAGCTGATCGACTACTTTTCCAGCAGGAAAATAGCAAAGGAAATTCAAACACATTCTTTGAACTACGGTCGACAAAAGCCAGAAGTCATAAAAAAGTATCACATCAGTACACTGATTCTCATGAACCATGACGTTAATTCTTTCTTTACACACATAAACAATACTATAAATGCAAGAATAGTGATAATTAGCAGCACTAACACAGCCCAATTGTCATTAATCAGAATTCAACATGGTATCTGAGAAGTGAACCACTCCATAACATGAAAAGGAGCCTTGATCAACTCCAAAGCCAGCTCCACTATCACAGTAACACATAAACAACAGGGACATATACACGACAGCAACAACCTGCACATGCCCCAAATTTTGATCCCAGTTAAAACAAAGGAGTCAAAGATCCAAACTTTAGGTTCAGATTACTCAAAGTACACAAACCCAGATCAAGGAATCTCGTGAAGATGGAAAAAAGAATCAAGAAATTAAAAAAAAAACAGAAATTGAAATGCATCAAATAAAAGGATAACAGGATATGCGGAACAGTATAGATGTAAAGAAGCAAACCCGATGATCCAAACAACAACACCAACGATGGAGACGAGAAGAGACACAAAAGCAAAGGGTAGGCCTAGAAGGAAGCCCAAAGGCCTGCAATCGTCGCACATGTTTATCTGATGTCTGTGATCTTAGAAAAATTTCGCAGTTGCTATATTGTCCTTTGCTGCTTGGAACTTCTACTGCTTCTCAGAACTGCTTGTTTTCGCTTTCGCTTTTGCTCTTGCTCTGTCTATCTATTAATTTCTACTTGTAGCTGCCTGATCAGATAGGGTTCGTTTTTGGATCGGCGTCGAATATTTAAAGAGTGACAAGCGAGACAGGGAAAGACACGTTTTCTGGCTTCTTTACTTGCTTACACCTAAAGAAATACAACACATTGACTCGGGCCATTAGTTTTATGATCTGTTCCAATTATTGAAGTTTAGACCAAAGCAAACCGTCCTCGTCAGATACAGCTTTATCAACATTCCATTGCTTTCCATTTCCTAAACAATTAATGAGACACTTAACTCCAAGGCACGCAAGGTAGTAAGGGGCTCTTTTAACTTAAGTGAGGTTGCGGGTTTGAACTATTCTCATGTATGCAATTATTTAAAACTTGAGACCAAAGCTTTGCCTTCCGTAAAGAACCTATCCGGCTCAAGCGGGAACTAGTCTGGGTGTGGATGACTTAAAAACGTCTTCCTATAATTGGGACCCCCGTAGAACACTTCATGAGAAACTCAAACAAAAAAAAAGACACTTTCATATTGTTCTTTCGAGATACCTTACCAACGGAACAAATATTCTATTTTTATTAAATCTTATTTATATATTTACGTGAAATTTATATAAATACGTAGATAACAATAAATGACACAAATTTAGAACACTCTTAAGATGATATGGTATTCCAACCTTTTACCAACTTAATTAAAAATACGACTTGCTAATCTTTATTTGTTAGTGTAGTACATAAGGTTTTTCATTTCATAAGAATCTAAAGAGAATTATAACGTACGTAATATTTCTTTTGTATTTTTATAAAGAAATTGTTTATATGACTTAAACGTGTTCTTTATTTGTCATATTTCTTACCATAAGCCTTAAATTGTGTTTTGGATAATTTAGAGTTACAAGATATGGTTGTCTCTAACCTCAGTTGCTTAAAAGAATATAGATTCTTATGAAGTTTGTATCCTTGTTTATTTTCTTTAGAATAACTATTCATTTGATATAAAGAGACATTTGTACTTAGGTGGAAGACGAATTCAGTTCATTGAAGAAAGAAAAAGAAGAGTATGCCTATAGATATACTACAAAAATGAAGAATATTATGAAGGATGTTCGTACGTAAGTCCACCGGTTGGATATCAGAAAGAGAAGTGGTTGGGTTAGTCGTGCTAGGCCCAAGCCCATTCTTAGAGCGGCATGCGGGTCAATCGACCCATCCCTAGATGATGACCTAACCCTAGCAGGTATTTACTATATAAGATTACTACCTCATCATGACACAGGTATGAAAGCTAGAACCTTAACCCTCTCTATTCACAGCCGTCACTACTATTACCGAAGAGCTGACTTTGGCATCGGAAGGGCTGAACGGCGATCAACCCCCGGTGTGCCTTTATTGTTTTTGCAGGTATTGCTTGGATAAAGCTAACCAAACTCATTGATCCAAACAACGGCGCCCAACCTCAGCAAAATCAGACTGAACCAGTTGGCGCCTACCGTGGGGCCGGACGTCAGAGCACCACGTCCAGAAGTACTCAGATAAGTCATGCGGCAGCAATAAATCCTGAGGTAGCCGCCGTCGCGGCACTTGCAGTACAACGAATGGGCTTGCGATTACCTATTGTCCTTGCATCGACGCATCACGATCCCCAGATCCGTCCTTCACCCATCACCCAAAACCCTAGCACAGACGAGCTGCCCCCATTAAACCCAAATAACCAAACACAATCTTCGCATCCGAATGATCAACCACCACCCCAAAACTGAGATCAAGAAGAGTAGAGCATAGCCCTGGAGGATAACGCTGGAAACAATTCACACCCTAACATCCAACACCCCCTAAACTCAAACCCTCTTGCTCCACAACAAATCTCCCTCACCCAAAGACAAATAGAGGAAGCGGCTGATCTACTAATTCTCCAAATCTTACAATCTCAGACGGAACAGCAACAAACCCTCGCTCGGTAGACAGGTATGATGACCGATCGCCATTCTGCTGAAACCCTAGAAAAAATCGTGGACGATCGAATCAACATAGCCATGAATTCCTGCCCGGGTCAGCCATCAACACAATACAGCTCTTCTTTCATTTCGGAGATCCTGGATAGCCTTCCAGCGGTCGATACAAAGATACCGATGCCCAAAAAATACACTGGAAAGACCGATCCCCTCGACTATATTCAATACTTTCAATCAATGATGAACCTGCATTGCATTCCCGATGCCATTCAATGTAAGGCTTTCTGTACGGCCTTTCAAGAAGGAGCCCGGCGATGGTTCAATAATTTAACCCCACGTTGCATCACTTGTTTTGAGGATTTTAAGCTGCTATTCCTCAACTAGTTTGCTATAAGTAAACGGCCACAGAAGACGGCCTTGAAAGTGATGCAGTTGACCTAAGGAAGGAACGAAAGTTTACGGGAGTTCATCACTCGGTTTAACAATGAAGTTGTTGAAGTCCCTGACCTCACCTGCTCATCCATGTTGGCTGCCCTTATGAGCAACACGAGGGATGAAGAGTTCAAGAAGTCATTGGCCCTTGATCAGCCTAAGTCAATTCAAGAGATAAGAAATCGGGCAGATAAGTATATCCAGCTCGAGGGAGTGTTGAAAAGCACGAAACGTAGAGCAAACGACCGCTGGCCAGGTGGCAAAACAGATGATTCACATAAGCGACAGAAGGATCAGTCTAGCTGGAGAAAGCCAACCGATCTAAAGGACCAACGACGCGAATCCTTCACCCCGCTCAACAGGCAGTATGCGGAAGTACTGGTAGCCATGAGAGCAGAAGGGGAATCCCTCCGAGAACCTAATAAGTTGAAAACTCCCCTAAAAAAAGGGATTCTAATTTATATTGTCGTTTCCATAGAGATATGAGTCATGATACGGAGGATTGTTGGGACTTCAAGCGAGAAATCGAATTCCTTATCCAAAGGAGAAAGTTGGGTAGATTTTTGAAATACGGTACAAATGCCGAACGGGATAATGAGGGTAGGATTGGTCGGTCTGACAACTGGCGAAAGCCTTGGAGGCAAAATGACACGAACGATGGAGTGGAGCAGAACAGGAATTCAAACGAACGACGTGACACGAGAGGACAGTCCAGGGTAAGAGGTGACAGAAATGCCGGATAGCAGGATGACCGACCGGTTAGGGTCATAAACATTATTTCTGGAGAAGTGCAGCAGGAGGGTCCACCGTCAGAGGAAGAAAGAGGTATGCCAGGCAGGCCACTGAAGACTTATCAGCAAAGAGAAAGAAGCAAAATGATGGGGTGATCTCGTTCGACGAATCTGACCTAGAAGGTGTTAGCTATCCTCATGATGATGCATTAGTGGTCACCTTGAATATGGATGGTAGCGAAGTGAAGCGGGTAATGATTGGCACGGGTAGCTCGGTCGACCTACTGTATTACGATGCATTTAAGCAGATGGTGATACCGGAGGAGCGACTACTGCCAATAGAGGGGCCCATCAAAGGGGTAACAGGAGCATCAGCCTACCCATTCGCTTGAGTCTTCTTGAAAGTAAAATTTGGACAAAAGCCATGTCAAGTAGAGAGGAATGTTGAATTTTTGGTTGTGAAGTTTGTAGGAGCGTATAATGCAATAATTGGAAGAGCCACCCAGAACGCCCTCAAAGCAATTGTCTCAACCTACTATCAAACAATGAAATTCCCAACACCTCATGGAGTGGGTATTGTCAGGGGTCAGTAAAGAATCGCTAAGGAATGCTACATGGCAGAAACGAGGACCCTTGATGGAGCGGTAGTTTTGACAATTTCTTTTGATGTGAGAGCCGATGAAGAAACTGAAAGGATGAACCTTGTAGAAGAAACACAACAGATCATATTGGATGAAGAAGACCGATCCAAATTCACAAATCTGGGTTCAGAACTTGAAAAAGGGCTTGCCAAAGAAATCACAGATTGCTTGGTAGAGAACAGATCGGTCTTTTCCTGGGTACCGAGCGACATGCCTGGAATCTCTCGAGTAGTAACATCTCATTCTCTAGGTGTTCGGAAAGACTGCAAGCCAACCAGACAGAAGAAGCGGTGGCAAAGCAAAGAGAGGCAAGCGGTGATCGAGAAAGAGATAGGAAAATTGCTTGATACTGGGTTCATTCGAGAAGTCAAGTACCCTGAATGGTTGACGAACGTGGTACTAGTGAAGAAGAAAAACGGAAAATAGAGAATGTGCATCGACTTCACTGACTTGAACAAAGCATGCCCAAAAGACAGCTTTCCCCTACCCAAAATCGATCAGCTGGTAGACTTTACATCAGAGCATGAGCTTCTCAGCTTCTTGGATGCTTTTTTTGGTTATCATCAAATCCAAATGAGCCTTGAAGACAAAGACAAGACGGTTTTTTATAATCGACCAGGGCACGTATTGCTACCAGGTAATACCGTTCGGCTTAAAAAATGCAGGGGCTACTTATCAGCGGCTCGTTATGAAAGTTTTCAAGAAACAGATCGGTCGAACAATTGAGGCTTATGTGGATGATATGGCAGTCAAAAGCAAGACGGCCGCCGAACTCGTGGAAGATCTCAAAGAAGTCTTCCTAACCTTCAATAAATTCCAAATGAAGCTGAGCCCTGAAAAATGCGTCTTTGGTGTGGCATCCGGAAAATTCCTGGGATTCATGATTACTCAACGGGGGATCGAAGCAAACCCAAAAAATATTGAAGCTATCGTTCAAATGCCCTCACCGCGATGCTTAAAAGATGTTCAAATATTGACAGGACGGATAGTTTCTCTAAGCAGATTCGTCTCTAGGATGGGGGACAAGTGCCTCCCATTTTTTAAAATTTTGAGGAAGGCGAACGTGACCCATTTCCAATGGACAGATGAGTGCGAGAGAGCATTTCAGCATTTGAAGCAATATCTGACCAGTCCGCCCATCCTACAAAGCCCCACTGAGGGGGAGAATTTGATCATTTATCTGGCAGTTACAGAAGGGGCGATCAGCGCAGTTCTAGTTCGGTCGAACAGAAATGAACAATTTCCGATCTATTATGTTAGTAAGGTATTGAACGGGCCAGAAGCACGGTATGCACCTATCGAGAAGCTAGCCCTATCATTGATAACCGCAGCACAAAAACTCAAGCCCTACTTCCAGAGTCACACAATTGAGGTATGGACCGATCAACCCCTCAGGCAATGCCTTCAAAAGCCTGAAACCTTTGGGCGGTTAGTAAAATGGGAGGTAGAGTTGGGAGAGTTTGACATCCACTATAAACCACGGGCAACGATCAAAGCCCAAGTATTGGCGGATTTTGTTGCGGAAATGAATCAACCTACCTCGCAGAGCGAGCAACGCCCTGCTTGGAGTTTATTTATTGATGGGTCATCCAACCCTAAGGGACGCGGAGCAGGAGTGGTCTTGATCAGCCTACACTAGGAACAAAAGGTAGAGTATGCTATCCGATTAGAATTTAGAGCATCCACTAATGAGGCAGAATACGAAGCTTTAATAGCCGATCTTCAGTTGGCAAGAGAAATGGAGGTGAAATATCTGAAGGTGTACAGCGACAGCCAAATAGTGGTCGATCAAGTCACTGGAAAATATAAGGCAAAAGGGGACAATATGATAAGGTATTTGGAGTTGGTAAAACAAGAGTTAAGTAATTTTAAGGAATACTCGGTTAGTAGGATAGACAGGATACAGAATGCTCAGGCAGACGTGCTGTCCAAGATGGCTTCCGATCAAAATGCAAGGAATAACATTTTGGTCGAGTGGATAGACCGACCTAGCATTCAGAAAGCCAATGAAGTCCTCGAAACAGATGCTGAAAGATTAAGTTGGATGGAGCCGATCAGACAGTACCTTCTTGAGGGAACACAGTCGGTAGAAATCCTAGGAGCCAAGAAACTAAGGGTAAAGGCTGTGAAATATGTGATTGTTAATGACATCCTGTACAAGCGTTCTTATGACTGGCCGCTATTATGCTGCTTGAGCGAAGAAGAGGCAGAACGGGAAATGGCTGAGGTTCATGAAGGAATGTGCAGGAATCACTTAGGAGGAAGAATGTTGGCTCATAGATTGATCAGACAAGGGTATTATTGGCCAACAATGAAGAAAGATTATCAAGAGAAGGTTAACTGATGTGAGGCCTGCCAGAGAACAACAACCTGTCTCATCAACCGACCGAGCAGTTGAAAATTGTGAGCCATCCCATCCCCTTTGCTCAATGGGGAATGGACATACTAGGTCTTTTCCTTCTCGGTCCTGGGCAGAAGAAGTTTTTGATAGTAGCAGTTGAATACTTCACCAAATGGGTAGAAGCGGAAGCGATCGCCACCATTACTGAGCAAAAAATTGAAACCTTCGTAAATAAGAATATAATGAGTCGTTTCGGGATGCCTATGGATTTGGTTACAGACAACGGTCGACAGTTTGATAATAACAAGTTCAAAGATTTCTGTCAGCGATTGAAGATAAGGCTCCAGTTGACTTCAGTGGCTCATCCTCAAAGCAACGGTCTTTCGGAAAACACCAACAAGAAGATAATGAGCGCACTCAAAAAGCGTTTAGATGAACATAAGACTTGGGTAGATGAATTAGACAAAGTGTTGTGGGCATACAGAACAACCCCAAATGGAGCCACAGGAGAAACGCCATTCAGAATGACCTTTGGGGTAGAGGCTTTGGTTTCAGTAGAAGTGGTACTGCACAACCAGAGAGTTTTGAGCTACTAAGAAGAACATAATAATGAAGCCCGCAGGGTAAAACTTGTACTTCTCAGTGAAGAGAGAGATAGGGCAGCCGCTCGTTCAGAAGCCATCAGACAAAAAGCAACGAAGTTCTACAACAAAAGGGTAAGGCCGAGCGACATAAAGATCGGTGGTTATGTTTTGAGAAAGGCCGAGGAGGCTGGAAAACATCTTGGAAAGCTCGGTCAGACATGGGAAGGACCCTATCAAGTGGTCAAACAAGCCGGACACGACTCTTACACCCTGCACGACACGAACGACAAGATTCTACCGAGGCCTTGAAACTCTCAAAACCTGAAGATATTTTACCAATAGATAAGCTTTACTTCAATTCATTTATTTCTTTGTGATGAACTTTATTATTGTTTATGCACTTGTGCGTGTAACTAGTGGGAACCTTTTTCCTGGCTTTGCCAGTCAGGTTTTTTAACGGCCCACGCCCTTATCATCATCAATAAAGGGTTTTAAACTTCTTGGCAGAAAAAGTCTCATTATGTTGGGCTAAAGGGAGAACATTCTACCGACTGGTTATCATCAACGTCGTTCGGCCAGGCTACCAAGACCGGATCTTGAAACCAGGCGATACCGAGAAACCAATCTTGGATCGCTCGGCCTCATCATCGTTAGGCCAGGTTTCCAAGACCCGATCTTAGGACCAGCCGATAACAAGAAAACAGTCTTGGATAGCTCGGCCTCAACATCGTTCGGCTAGGTTACTAAGACCAGATCTTGGAACCAGGCGATACCAAGAAAATAATCTTGGATCGCTCAGTCTCCACATCGTTTGTCCAGGTTACCAAGACCAGATCTTGAAACCAGGCGATACCAGGAGCCAAAATCTTGGATCGCTCGGCCTCAACATCATTCGGTCAGGTTACCAAGACCAGATCTTGGAACCAAGCGATACTAAGAAAACAATCTTGGATCGCTCGGCCTTAGCATTGTTCGGCCAGGTTTCTTCACATCGTTCAGCCGAACCTCACGATAGATCGATGTGTATCGAACGTACTCACTCGCTACCTATTATTTGGAAAAACTGAACCAATGACAATCTAATCTTAATTCACAGAATTAAGAAGACAAAGAAGGACAAAAATAAGAAAGGTTTTATTTCCTTGTATTTTTGTTCTGATCACAAAACCCGACCAGATGAGCTTTGAGGATCCTATTACATAAGTCATTTGGGCCCTTCGGTAGGAGTGGAAGAAAATTCGGAGGTCGGCAAAGCAACCGAGACAGGATCAGGACCTGGAGGAACAACCGGAGAGTCACCCCCATGAGCTCGCCCCTCTTCCTCCTCTGAGCTAAGGTCCAGCAGCTCATCCGGTAAGGCCTCTACATCTTTCTCAGTTATCTCCTTTATCTCCTCGATTGAAAGGCCGAGCTCGGAAGGAAGCATTGGCTCGGTATAATCCTCGAATGAAGGACCATCCGACCCATCAAAGACGTAAGCGCTGTGGCAGTTCCTCAAGATGGAAAGAGCCAAATTGCAAGCAAATTCTCTGCACTCATCATTTAAATACCGTTATTTTCATCGCTTGATTGCTTCAACCCTTTGCTCTTTGACGGAGCCTTCTAGCTCCAGCAGTTTCCTCTCAGCCTTCATTTTCTCTATCACTGCTCCTTGGCAGTCATGGAGGACTTTCAAACGAAGCTCTTGTTCCATTTTTTCTGTAGAATTGGCATTGAGAACTTCTCTCTTCATGTCCTCATTATTGAGCTGCAATGCTCGGCACTCTTCTTCTAGCTCATCCCTTGACACAATCATTCTGATCTTCTCCTCCTCCATCGAAGCAAGTTGAGCTCTCAAAACGTTCTTCTCCTTCTCCGCCACTTAGAGTTGAGCTCTCAAAACGTTGACCTGACTAAGAAGATTGTTAATCTCCTGGTCCATCGATCAGGTGACT
>JANKOE010000002.1:24226935-24242885 GCA_026284465.1 Erythroxylum citrifolium | reverse complement strand
TGAGATATCTATCAGGTTCTACTGATCTTTGCTTAATGTATGAGAAAGGTAAAGATTTCAGGTTAATTGGCTACTGTGATGCTAATTACGCCGGAGACAGAATTGATAGAAAGAGTACGAGTGGAGGATGTCACTTCCTTGGCCACAACCTGGTCTCTTGGTCAAGTAAGAGGCAAAGCTCAATTGCTCTATACACTGCAGAAGCTGAGTACAAGTCAGCCGCAAGTTGTTGCTCACAGACGTTGTGGATTAAGTACCAGCTAGAAGATTATTCAATATAAGAAGATTAAATCCCAATCTTCTGTGACTACACAAGTGCTATCAATCTATCTAAGAACCCAATACAACACTCGAGGGTAAATCATATCGAAGTTAGACATCATTTCCTACGAGACTACGTACAGAGGAAGGTCGTAAGTCTACAGTTTGTTGAGACGAATTATCAATAGGCAGATATCTTCACAAAGCCATTGAGTGAAGAAAGATTCAAAGAAATCAGACGAAACTTGAATATGGTAATGTTGAGTGATTAACTGTTTGACACTTCATGACCCAGATGATCTTCTTAGTCAAGAAGATAAAAAGTCGTAAGAGTTCAAGGTAACAGTAACAGTAAGTTACAGGCAGTAACTTCTATCATAAGAAAGTTTTGGAGGGAAAGCTTCTCAAAGCCATGAGAATACCACCTACTCTAGAACACTCTTGAAATACCCTAACATCGGCTTTTGAAGAACTCTCAACAAAACTTTTCATTACTCTGTTTTGATATCAAACTCTCCTTGCTCACACTCTTAACTTCAGAAACTAAATTCACCTATTTGAGAAATACATTTGTCCGTTTAGTTCTTTGTTGACTACAGATACATATGGAGCAATCAATGACTAGTAGAAGACTTGTTGATTTCGAGTCCTTGAAGAAGGAACAAATGGATATTAAACCAGAGATTGTAGCAGCTGGATGGAAGAACTTCTTTCAGGTTCATGAGATAGTTTATCTTAATGAAGTATATGACTTCTGGAAGAATGTGGAGGTAGTAGAAGATACTCTAGTATCAGTGGTGGACAGATTGTCGGTCATAATAACACTGAAGTCAATCACGAAGGCTACTGAGTGTCCATGTATTGGAGTAAAACTCGCCCATAAAGCAAGATGGATGACTCAAGCTAGTGTAGAGAAGATTCAGATTAATCGACAACTATATGGACGTAGGACCCAAAGGAGAAGAAGGCCTTAAGTCTTGTGCCGAAGGCTAGGGTTCTACATTCGCTACTCTTCCATTGTGTTCCACCAATAATAGGATTGAGGAATCTGGTAAAGACGCTAGATGAGCAATGTCTATTTCATCTACTCAATCGCCAACCCATAGGTTTTCCATATCTAACCCTCAATTACATGGTAAAGTCGAAGAAAGACTCGACTGCCCTATCGTATGGTATTATGCTGACAAGAATCTTCAGAGATTTTGGAATTCTTCTTGAGAGAGGAAATAGGATGAAGATGAACATCAAAAGCGTCATCAATTCTACAACTATCAGTAGAATGGGCTTGAAGAATCAGGAAAAAGAGGATACAGATTTTAAGACAATAGCAAAGATTGAGGGGGAGAGTGCTATAAAGCAAAGTTTGAATAAAAAAGTAACTCCCACAAGAAAATCTAAATCTCAATCCACTGGAAGAATGTCCACAAAAGGACTAAAGAAATCGTCAGATGATGCAATGAAAGCTAAGACGATTTCACAAAAAGAAGAAAGCCAGATGAGACAGACAAAGACACAAGTGACCTTGAAGAGAAAAGGGGAGACACTCCTTTCGGAGAAACCTAAACAAGCAAAAAGGTCACCTAGACTACGAACCCTACGTCAACAAGAACAGAAGAAAGGCAAATAGCTTACTCATGGTGGAGATTCTGAAAAGAAAGCACCACAGGAAACCAGATCTCTAGCCTCAATATTGTAAGAAGACTCAGCAAAATTAGCTAAAGAGACTGAGATTAAGAGGAAGTTGGAATTTGAGAAGAAGAAACCTTAATCTCAACCTCAACAACAACCTCCTAGACTGATTGAAGAAAGTAAGAAGCAGAAAATCAGTCAGAAAAAAGCAGCACTCCAACTGCTATTTAAAAGAAAAGGTCAATTGAACACAGTCCAGCACGGGCTAATCCTTCTCAACCAATGAGAAAAAAGGATTTGAAATGAAGATCATTGAAGAAGTTGAACCTGTCAGGAGTAGCAGCTCTATAATCATAAGAGAACCCCTGAAAATGTTAGTCAAGGTACAATTTGAACCAATCTTAGTAAATAGTTGTACAATACATCTGTTGAATGATAGAGAGAAAAGGTTGTATAATGTTCTGCGGGATGAAAGATCAGAACCATACCCAACACAGATGACCAAGAAGAAGTACACTATTTTCCCACTCACAAAAAGAACTATGATAAAGATTGTACTTGACATTCGGCCAAGACCTTACATTGTTCGCAATGAAGAAAAGGGCAAGAAGAAAATGTATCCAGAAAGGATGATAAGCGATCTGACAGAAGATCAGATTGAACAAGAAGTGAGCAACATAGATGCAGCACGTTATGAAACTCAACAGAGAGGAATCTATGTTTCCTACCATATCTCAAAGGCATCAGGAAGTCATTGTGGTCGCGTCACCACTGAGGAAACTTCTCAGGTAGTTAGAAGAATAATAGAAGGGCATTGCAGAACCATCAGAGTTGGAGATATTAGTGTCAATATAGAGACTCTTGTGCACCTAATTATGAACATTAGACCCTTCAGCTCTATATCTTCAATTGGAGATGTACTACACCTATTTGGAAAACAAGTTCCAAGACTACCCAGACCTGATGACCTTGATCTCCCTGAACCAAACTTATCCTTCAAACCTCATGTGTTTACAATCATTGAACCGAATGTTATATCTTCAGACGCATATAGTACTACTATTGGTTTTGAAGAACTACAGTAGAAGAATGATCAAGCCTTAGTCGAAGAAATTGGAGAAATTCATGACAAGGTTGATGATCTGTGTGTTTCAATGGGTGACTTACATGAGGAAGTAGTTAATATACGACAAGACCTCATGTCACTCCACACTGAAATGAAGGAAATGTTCTCTAAAATAATGAAGCATCTTTGGTCATGATTTTTGAACAATAACAAATAGGGGGAGAAAGGAGAAAATGAGAAAGATAGGGGGAGAAGAGAAGAAGAGAAGAAGAGAAGTGTATAGAAGATAAAGTTTACAATTTTTTCAAATGTATATCATCTTATAAATAATACTATCTTTCTAAAAATTATGATTATTTGTTATCATCAAAAAGGGAGAGATTGTTAAGTCAAAATGACTTCACGATTAATAATTTTGATGAAAATCAAATAATAATAATAATAATAATAATAATAATAGAAAGTGATGAACCGTCTTAGTAAGGCGGAAGCAGAAACTAAGATGAAAGGAAAGTAAGACAAAGCAGAAGCAAACTAAGACAAAAGGAAAGTAAGACGAAGCGGAAGTGGAAATGAGACGAAAGAAAGTGAGACGAAGCGGAAGCGGAAATGAGACGAAAGGAAAGTAAGACGAAGCGGAAGCAAACTAAGATGAAAGGAAAGTAAGACGAAGCGGAAGTGGAAATGAGACGAAAGAAAGCGAGACGAAGCGGAAGCGAAAATGAGACGAAAGGAAAGTAAGACGAAGCGGAAGCAAACTAAGACGAAAGGAAAGTGAGACTAAGCGGAAGCAAACTAAGATGAAAGGAAAGTGAGACGAAGTGGAAGCAAACTAAGACGAAAGGGAAGTGAGACGAAGCGGAAGCAAACTAAGATGAAAATAAAGTGAGACGAAGTGGAAGCGGAAATGAGACAAAAGAAAGTAAGACGAAGTGTAAGCGGAAATGAGACGAAAGAAAGTAAGACGAAGCGAAAGTAGAAAATAAGACGAAGCCGAAAAATAAGACGAAGCAATACGAAGGCTAAGACCCAATACTACCTCAGATGGTTAATCAGTTTAAGTTAGTTACAGAACTCAACTGAATAACTGTTTCTTCAAAGATTAAGAAAGAAGTGGTTATCAAGAAGTAGTTGAAGACGAAGGCTATAAATACAAGTCGGAGTCGAAGACTGCAAAAGTTAGAAATCTTAAAAGTTAGTGACTTTGAGAAACACCGTATTCATTGTGCTAAACTCTAGAGCTATTATTTTCTGTAACAAAGCTTGCAATATGCCTCTGTAAGAAAGAAGAAAAGCTGAGAGCCTGAAGAGACTAAGTGAGAAAAGAATACTTGCTGTAAGAGACCTGAAGAGGCTCGGTGAAAAGAATACTTGTATTTTTTAGAAGAATAGTGAAATCTCATAAAGGATTCTGAGGACTGGACGTAGCCTACGGTTTGGGATGAACCAGGATAAAACTGTTGTGTCAACTTGTACTCTCTAACTCTCGAATTTTAATTTCTATTGTTTATACAAGTACTTAAAAGTTAATTGCAATACTTCGTGATATTCTTATTCAATAGTTTTGAAAAAGCAAGTTTTCAAAGAAATTAAAAAGGGAATTGTATTCACGAAAAAGGATACGCAGTTCAACCCCCTTCTTATGCATTTTGTATATTGAACGTAAAGTCTATACTAACGCGTGATTTACTTCAATTATAAACTATAAATGCACTTGGAGAAAATTAAGTACAAAATATACAACAAAACTATGAAATATCATGAAAAAACTTATTAAATATGAAGTGCATAATTTTAATCAAATATGCATCTATCACATATCATATATTTGGTTGTTTTAAGTATAATAGACCATATATGAATTTTGAGAAGTATACTTGTCACTAGAGAGAACCTTAGGAAGATTTTGTAGAGAATTTTGTTACAATAATATGCGTGTGAACATGATATGAGCACTTAGTGCTTTATGTGATCATAAAAAAGAATTATTAGATTGTATTTAAGCGATTTAGGTGTCAATTTGATAGTGTAATTTAATTATTAGGTTTCCTCTTCGCTCATAAATGAGAAGATTTATAAAGGCTCATTTTGACCCTAATGAAGGAAGATGCATAAACCCTAATGAAGGAAGATGCATAAAATCAAAAGGAAGAATCAAGTATCAATTACTTTTCTTGATCACCAATTAAAGAAAAAGATAATGCATTCTTAAGTGGAGTCTTGGGAGTGGACATAGGCTTAGGGTTTTTTACTGAACTGATATAAATTATTTTTTTCTCTCTTTCCTTATTCACTTTAATTATCATTAGGATTTCTATGTAATTTCCATCACTTTATTTAGCAATGATCATTATGGCATAATTTCCATCACTTTTTAACCGAGAGGACCAAAATATCAATTTTCTTAATTTTTAAATAAATATGAATAATTTTTTTAGATAATTAAGATAAAAGTATTTTTTTATGACTAGATATTTTTATTTATAAGAGATTGTAGAGAAGAGAGTAGAATGATAATACTATTTCCATTAAATTATAAAACAATGCAAATTTGTTTTCCATATTATATAGAAATGTTCTGTCAAAATTTCTCATGTGTCAAAAGACTCATGATATTTCTCACTTACTAAATCTTATATAAAGTAAAGTTTTTTTTTGAAAATATAAAGAAACTCATTAAATAAGGAAATGTTAAACATTATAGAAAGGACTAAGGGGAATACCCTCCCAAATAATCACAGCCTCATTGCAAAGCCTTAACAAAGTATCAAATGCATAACATTAAGGGATCTGTTAGAAATTAGATTCTTATGGAGGAAACTAGATCAAAGTTGCACGTTTTGGCAATGTCCTCAATCAAAATTGACAAGAATCTCCAAATTGGCATCTTGAGGATCTGCAGAGTTCTGGAGGCCATTGATTTCAGACCTGGACTCTATTACAAGATTAGGCGATTTATTAGATTCTACTAACTTATCATCAATGTTTTACAAATATTTGGTTCCCTAATTCTTTTGAGTTAGTAGAATGAGGAGTAAGAGGAGGATTGTCCTTAAGGAAATCTGAATCCTCCAAATTTGTGTTCCTTCCCTCGGTTTCTTTTTGCTACTCTATCACTAGAGTTTCATTAGTGGTCCTTAGTGCCTCTTGCACTTTAGGGAGCGACCTTTCTATTGTGCCTCTTAAGGAAGGCTTTTGCACGTCGTAAGGAAAATGGAGTCCTCTGCTAGACTTCCAAGCTCATCAAGTTTGGAGATCCTAATGGCTTCAAGAAGTTCCTTACAAATGTCAACTTCAACACAAACACAAACACAAACACGTGTGTATCATATTCACATTTAAGTTAGCAATTACTTATTTCATCCAAGGTCAGAGGTTTGCTAAGTTTACTAGCTAAATGGCTTAAGAATTCTAAGGATTAGTGTTCCATAGGGTTCTAGTGTTCCATAGGGATCTTATAGGAATTTACATAAATTGGAATGCTAGTTCTGTAGGTTTAGTCCAAAGAGAGGCCCGGTGTTTGCTTCTGAATGAATAGGGGCATTCCTTAAAACTGCGGAGGTCCAACTTCTAGTATCTTTTCCGCTTTAAGCTCAGAGGAGAACTAACAAAGAAATCATCTTATTAACAAGCATGTTCTCTATTTAAACCTTGGGAAAGGAAAGCCTTTTCTTCGTAGAAAAACCTATAAGGGAAGGTTGCCACTTTTTTGGAGCTTATATTCAGTACTTGCATAGGAGGCGAAACAAAGATTACAAAAAGTTTGGGGGTGTCCACAATTTTGTATCAAGTTGTTCAGTTGTAGAGAAGTCCCGGTGAGCATTGGATTGAGATTTCCACTCCCAAAATTAGAAATAGGGAGCACAGGGAAATCATTAGATAAAGAGAGATTAGGGGACTATGGTCTTAAAGTGGATGACATATTCTGAGAAGGAGAAGAAGAAGAATTTGGTTTCTTGGAAGAGAAGATGCCATCACCGCTAATAATTAAAAAAAAACTAAATGAGTGACAGGTGGGAGAGCTAAAGAAGTTGGTGATAGACTTGAAATGCAAAGTTTGAGTGAAAATGGGCTGAGTGATGGGATTAGAAAAAAGTGAAAAAAGGTGAGGTTAGAGAAAGGCTAGAGAATTTCTCGCAAGCCCATCTCTTTGAATCTGTTTTAGCACTGAGGATTTTGTTAATGAAATATACATGTTATAAAACTAATACAAAGTTAAGGAAGCCGTAGAATTACAAATTATTTGGAAGTTGAGTTATTAGTACTAAATTATGAAACTGCTTGGAGAGCATCAACATATGCATTCCATTCCTAGAAAACCCGTTAGTCCAATTCAACCATTTCTACTTCTTGGGAAATACCCCTGTGAGATTGGACACAACGGTATGTGATCTTGTCAACGAAGGAAAGCAACAAAATCTAGAATAAATGAATGAATGGGTAAGTTGTGAGATGAAGGAGGCTGTATGTGTAATGTATCTCTTAGGCTCCAGCCGGCATCTGATGCGTGGGATGACCGGAAGCCATTGGTTAACAATAAAAGCATATAGACAGACGTGATCTTCGTAAACCGTTCTGTCAGTAACAGACAAACAACAGAAGGAATATCAACTATAAGTTGTTAGCTAGGTTGGGTAATTCTCTTTGTTTGTCTTTTACTAATAATAAAAAACAAAGGATACGTTGTCAAATGAACTGATACGGTCTTCGAAAGGTTATTATGTTTCGAATACACAAGAATAGGTGTCTCTCTCTCGATCTCTGTCCATGTAAAAATTCCAAATGTTGAGATTATGGAACTGATATATAACAAGAACACTTCGATTATTATAAATGCACCTCCAAAGTTGTGCCATTTCCAACGTATAAATCATTTTTTCTTGAAGAGCATTGGACAGGAAAAAGCTGCTCGCTCTAAAAGTCGACCGTCTCTGGTTTGAGTAGAGTGCCTTCAACCTTACTACGGACGTCGATCACGCATCGGCGTCTGTTTTCTAGGTGAGAAATGATAAGATTTTATCTGCCTTCTTCACTGCGTTTTGTCTTGTTTTCCTTACCTTTTTGGATCAGTGCAACTGTTTCTTGATCAACGTATTCCTGTCAGTATTTGATGTCAGGCTTGATTGTATACATGCTTTCCTTTTTTTTTTTTTTCTTGCGCTTCTCGGGAGAAAATCTCATTATCTACACTACCTGGACATCCGAACTTGTTCTGTATATATGTCTATCTCTCTGTTTCTCTCTCCCTCTATATATATTTTTTTTCATGTGGAAGTTCGCCTCCCGAATTCTTTTTGAAATAGAGCATACGAAAGAGACCCATGAGTTGATTGTGAATGCTGTATGTTACCTCAGTTCTGTACCGAACTCTTTTAAATCCACGGCATTTTTCTCCACTCTCTTTTAACGATCACTTCTCTTCTCTATGCCTTTCAAGACATGAACATTTTCAAATCCCCGTTCAAAGGGATTGTTGAAGACTTCAAAGGAAGAAAAGCATGTTATAAAGAAGACTGGAGGAGTTCACTCAGCTTGGGCTTCAGGTACACTATCTTCTATTGTTTTTCTCTACTCCTTAGGAGTTGAAATTTTGTGGTGTGTAAATTGAGACATGGTTTATGACTATCAGCTGATTGTAATGTCATTTACATTCATGGCAGGATATTAGCTCCAACAACTTACATATTCTTTGCTTCTGCTCTGCCAGTCATTGCTTTTGGGGAGCAACTAAGCAAAGAGACTGGTAGATCATAATATCCCTTTTAAAAACAGATTCAATAGTGTATGAAATAGATCGTTGCCCAGGCAAAAATTTAGCTAGTTGTCCTACTTAATCTCATCCTAACAGAATTTTCTGGTTCTTTTAGATGGAAGCCTAAGTGCGGTGGAAACACTGGCCTCCACCGCAATATGTGGCATCATACATTCATTGCTTGGTGGGCAGCCATTGTTAATCGTTGGAGTTGCAGAACCAACGGTTATAATGTATAGTTACTTGTACAATTTTGCTAAAGGAACAGATTCTATTGGACAAAAGCTCTACTTGGCTTGGGCTGGATGGTAACTACTTTTTGACCTATTCTCACATTTCCACCATTCGAGATCTGAGTGTGTTTTTTTTTAAAAAATTCTGATTTGAATTCTGTAGGGTTTGTGTCTGGACAGCTCTCCTACTCTTTCTACTTGCAATATTCAACGCTTGCACAGTTATCGGTAGGTTTACAAGGGTTGCAGGTGAAACTTTTGGGATGCTGATTGCTGTACTTTTCATTCAACAAGCAGTGAAGGTAGAGCATCTCTTTTTCCTTGCAAAACTGTAGCTGGAACATTGCAACTGATGATGACGCTGAAATGTTTTGCTTCTTTAATTTCCTAACTTTTGGGCTCGTAGGGAATTGTAAGTGAATTCCATATTCCTGTACGTGAAAATACAGAGGTAGAGAGGTACACTTTTGAGTGGCTATACGCCAACGGGCTGCTGGGAGTGATTTTCACATTTGGCCTGCTTTTTACTGCTTTAAAGAGCAGACGAGCAAGATCATGGCAATATGGAACAGGTCTGTGAAGCACCTTGTAAGACAAGTGCTTTTAAACTTCACTTCTAGCTTAAGTTCATTTGCTCCCGTTACTGCAGGATGGTTGCGCAGTTTTATTGCGGATTATGGTGTCCCTTTAGTGGTATTAGCTTGGGCAACATTGTCATTTAGTATACCTAGCAGAGTACCTGCTGGAGTCCCAAGAAGGCTTGAAAGTCCTCTTCCATGGGACACAGAATCCTTGAAGCATTGGACAGTAGTTAAGGTAACACTGCGCAGCCACCTGGAGATGCTTACTTATTAACTATGGCACTTTTACGATATGAAAGGGAGACGGAATCTATGCCTAAAAAGTTCGATATCATTTTACCGAGGAACAGATAGTATAAGCGGTGTCTAACCGTAACCTCAAATTTCAGGACATGGCTAAGGTAGCACCAGCTTACATATTTGCCGCCATCATACCTGCTTCGATGGTTGCTGGTCTTTATTTTTTTGACCATAGTGTGGCCTCACAATTGGCACAACAGAAGGATTTCAATCTCAAGAATCCATCTGCCTATCATTACGACATCTTACTACTTGGCTTTATGGTATTACTTGATCTTTTATATGTTATCACCATTCATAGTACCCGTCAGTCATTTCTTACTAACTAAACTTTGATTTCCATCATTCATTAATCTAGACTTTGATATGTGGATTGCTCGGAATCCCTCCCTCTAATGGTGTACTTCCACAGTCTCCAATGCACACAAAGAGTCTTGCGGTTCTTAATAGACAGGTTCTCACCAGACTAAAAGGGAAATTTGTTCACTTTCTGTCAGCACATGACTGTTAGATAGCCTTAAAGTTTTTCCCATATATGCAGCTGATAAGGAAGAAAATGGTAAAAAGTGCTAAGGAATGTGTAAAACAAAATGGAAGCTCATCTGAAATTTATGGTAGTATGGAGTCGATATTCATTAAAATGGACAAATCTTCACCTGTAAGTTCTCAGCTTATCTCATTCATCTTCAATACTTGGTATTATAGAGAAAACTTTACTGAAAGCATTATCTAAACTGATTTACTCACCTATTTTGCGTGACTATGTTCATATCTTACAGCCTTCTGCGGCTAAAGAACTTAAAGAATTGAAAGATTCCATTTTGAAAGTGAATGACGGAGGAATCATGAAAGGTAGCTTTGATCCTGGAAAACATATTGACACGTATCTGCCAGTTCGGGTTATGGAGCAAAGACTTAGCAACTTTCTGCAATCATTACTAGTTGGTATTTCGCTAATGTCCATGCCTCTGATCAAGAAGATACCAACATCCGTGCTCTGGGGATACTTTGCTTACATGGCCATAGACAGTCTTCCTGGTAGCCAATTCTGGGAAAGGATTTTGCTGCTCTTCGTTAGCCCCGGCCGCCGATTCAAGTAAATTGTGATTACTCTTTGAATTTTTTTTAAAAAAAAACCAATATAAAAGATCAACATTAGTTTTCACTGCGAAAAAATTCTCATTTAAAATTACTCTTTGGCAGGGTTTTAGAAAATTCACATGTTTCCTTCGTCGAAAGGGTTCCATTCAAACATATTGCTAAGTTCACAGCTTTCCAGCTGGTGTACCTTTTCGCTTGTTTTGGAATAACATGGATACCTATCTTTGGCATACTGTTTCCCCTCCCACTCTTTCTCTTGGTAATTATAAGGCAGCATTTTCTTCCCAAACTTTTTCATCTAGTTTATCTTCGTGAGTTGGATGCAGCTGACTACGAGGAAATTGACCCAGCTCCCAAACGTAATCTTTCTGTCTCATTCAAGGTACGAGATTTCGTAATGCATTATTCTTTTCCTTGACAAGAAAGATTTCTATGCTTATTGCGACTTATTTGATGGAACTCATTACGATTTAATCAGTAATTATCTTTCCTGCTTTATCCATAGGCCATGGTCAGCTCCCACATAATGTTGTCTAGTGAGTTTGATGATAATTATGAAGAATATGATTAATACCTCACTTCAAGTCTGGATGATAATTCTGTTCCTATTACATATTACAGTATCAGAGCAAGTACAAGAACCATCCATCACTTACAAAGCTTACATCCCAATAAAGAGTTGTGCAGCGTTAAACAGATTTGTCGGGTGCAGTTCTGGAGATTGTCAATTCAGGCCACACTCTTTTAACTTACACTGAACTATGATTGCAGGTGGATGAAGGAAATTGTGCAGGTGAGCATGTGGATATAGAATGCAATGATGCTGAGATACTGGATGAGATGACCACCCATAGAGGAGAGCTAAAGCTTAGATCTAAAACTCTCAATGAAGAAAAGAACCATCAGGCAAGATTAAAACTTTCCAATTGCCTTATTGCCGTTATAATTTTAATTCCTGCGCTATGAATTTGGCAACATATGCTGTTTTTCTGAAGGGTAGATATAAGCTGTCTGATAACAAGGTCAAGAGAAAGTTGATTAAATGTAAACTATGAGTCAACAAGTTAAAAGGATAAGTCGAGATCAAAACCTTTCCAGACAGATATTACGGAAAAAGTCAGCAATTTGATTAAAATGAACTGAACTTTTGTTTCAGGAGAATTAAAAAGGTTTACATTCCTAAGATAGCCATTGCTGAACTTTTGGTGGTTGGATATTCATTATGATGTTGTAGGTGCACCCTGATGACAAAGCAGAGACTGAAGGTTAAGGTTGCTAAGATAATAGAAACAAGTGTTTCAAATGATTAAATTCCATGTGAAGAAAAGGGGAAAAGAAGAAACAAAATCATGGAGGCACCGGCACCAACACAAGAGGATAATGTAACTGTTAGTGGTAAATCTGTATTATTCAGTAACCAAACGTTATTAATTATTTGGTACACATTGAAATAGTAAAAGAGAGACTTTTAAGTGAAACCATACTCAGTCGGGTTCCGCGTTATAACAGATAACTTGAGAAGGAATAATTACAACAGAGTATGTTGATGCATAGCAATAGTTTACACTTCTCTTCATCCATTAATTGCCACTGACTCTTCATCAGATGAATTCGTTTTTCAATATAAACTTGTCAACCATCACGCTAATTCTTCTCTACCAAAGTCCATGCTTCAAAAGATAAAAAGGCTGAAAGATTTTGCTTTTTTTTTTTTTTACTTTTTCATATGAAATGTTTACAAGAAAACAGAAGTTTTCAGAATTTCAATTGAGATTAAGAAGAGAATTAGAGTCAAGGAGAATCGAGAATTTAGTAAATGAGAGTGAGAAATTGATAACTACTTTTGTTGTTTATCGACTGTAATCAACTGCTCTTAAGTAGATGTTGATCATTCATTACATTATTAACAATTATCACAGTTATAGGTTAAAACACAAGAATTGAAACGAAGAAGTTGGATCTCTTAACTTCTTTCCCCATTGATCATGTTTTCATTATTTAACTCACTTTACTTCTTTGTCTTAATTAGATCAATTTGCTAATTTATATTGGACAACTAACCAATTAGTTGTACTTTTCGTAAATAGACATCTTTATGTTTTGCATATCCATTTAATTAAATAATATATATGACAGAGTTCACAGGATAAACGTACATTGTAAATAAAATTATGATGAGATCATAATTACAATATTCATATTGCATTTATATATTATTCTTAAATGGTTTGTAATCATTGTTCCATTAAGACTAAAAATTAATAGAGTATAAAATGTCCAGTACATATTATATTTCTTTCTTATGAAAGAAGTGGTTGATCTTACAGACTAAAGTATAGAGATATTTAATAAACATGTGGATGCTTATTAGAAAATAAGTTCACTGAACTAACGTGAGGAAAGAATTCCATTTAGAACATTACTTATATGTTATAAAAATTCTCATTTTGATGATTGAATAAGAGATCCTATGTTTTGAGATCTCCAAAGTATCTTATATGGAGATTGTTATATTCTAATACTACTTATAATATATCCTTGTCAAGGTTTACTTAATCGGTAGATATTGGATATAGCATGAACGTAGTCAAGAGATCAATATAGGATTTGTCACGCTAAAGTGATTAGGAATAATCTTTCTTTGCTCTTGATTGATATTGATTCAGAAAATTATTGATGTTGGAATAACACCTTGAAAATAATTTTCAAATGTCATTAATAGCTTCAATTACTAATGGTGGAGAACTAATATGATTGAACTCAAATAAAGTAGACATTAATTCTAAGCTATATGTCTAATCGAAATATTATATGATGAAATAATTGTGTTATATAGAAAGATCATATACGAAAAGGTTAATCAAAGCCATCTTAAGGTTCCTAATATTTGTGTAATTATAATGCAATGATAGATTTCAGTCTTGATATATGAATTTAAACTGTTTAACTCGATCATTAAAGATAAATTAAAAGACTTTAACTTATCTAATCCTAAATACGATTTATGGTTATAATTCTTATCGACTGCCAATATATTTAAGAACATAATAGGTTATGCATAAAAATGACTGAAGAGATAAAAAATTTAATCAAGTTAGACTTGATTATAAAGTTTGAAAAACCTTACGAACAAATATAAGATATTTGATAAATAAGAACCAATATTAGATATTGAATTTTGGAATTAATTAAAATTCCAATTAAAATTTAATTGAAATTATGATTATATTTCATTTAAATTACCAAAAGGTGTAAGCATATTATAGATAAGTATAAGCTCTAAAAGCTAGCACTTCTTGCTTACCCTCTCTACACCACTAGAAAAGTTCTCTCAACCAATTCGTATAGATATTGTTAGAGGCTAGACATATGTAAAGTGATGGTAGTTATGATGAACTAGTTTCAAAAAATAGTTAAAAGGAAACTGTAAAAAAAAATGGATCAAGCTATATAATAAAGTACAATTTCTGTTTATTTTTTATTGTGATCATGCATCAATCATGTTATAGAATTTAAAGTGATCTTGATTTTTTAGAAATTAAATCAAATATTTTTTTTATCTTGTTGTGTTAGGGATTAGATACCAATCTTATATTTTAATAGAGATATTAGAGCCATGTTTAATTCTATGGCCTGATAATTTTTATTTTTATTAATATAAAATTTCGAAACTTATTTGCAATCATTCTGACTTTAATTTCAATAAGATTAAGATCTAAAAGTTCATTAATTGGAGTTTAAAAAACTTAAAAAACCTTAAGTCACATGAAATCTAAAAAGTTAAAAGCATTTTAGAAAACCTAATATTACCTCTTAGTCACATCTTGCTTATGAATTTTGAAAATTCGAAATTTATAGAAACCCTCAAAGGCTCAAAATGAAAAAGGTTCAAGCCCATAGCACTTAGTAAGTTTCACGTGCTAGCAAAACTTTAAAACAACAAAAGTCTTTTATGTTGATGCCGAAGATTTTGGTTATTGTGATTGAGTTTTGGGGTTGTACTTATGAGGCGCTACTCGAGCTACTGAAACTCCAGCAACATCAATTAGATGTTTGGACTTAAGCTAGAGGATGGTTCGGTGAGCAAGAGTAAAAGCATGTGTAATGCACATGATAAAAGATTAAAGTGAATATTGTTTCCAGTAGAGCTAGCAGCAACAAGACGAGACTCACACATATGAGCTAATATCTAGAAGACGACTGAAATATGCAATGACTATAAGCACGTTGGAGAAGAAATAGGTTTAGTATCCCTATTCTTGTGTCATGAGATGGCACGGCTGTGGGCTGTTGGGCTTTGAAGAAACCCGGTCCAATTCAATTAATCAGAGAGTTAAACAGTAAGTTAACTCTTAACCCTTAAACTTACCTCTATGTGCTGTCGGCTGAGTAAGAACTTAGGGCTCAAAAATGAAGCTGCTTTCCTTTTGATGTCAGCTGCGATTATGGATTGAGAAAAGGGGATTTGCGAAAGTTGCTGCCTTTCTCCACACTGCTGTCCAGGAAGAGTTAATCACTTGAAGATTTGATGATGGAACCTCCTCTTCTCAGCCAATCGAACCCTAAGGTAAGATCACTGCTACTGATTTCTTCGATATCTCTTCTCCTCTTGTCTCTGTGAGCTACTGAGTTTCTGCTTTCTCCTCTTTGCTGGCAAGGTAAGCTTCTGACTTGAGGGCTGGAAGATGGAACCTCCACTGCTTCGACACAAGGATAAGTTTGCTGTAAGTCTTGAGCTCCTCTTCTGTCTTAGCTTGTAGACTGAGAGTATGATGTGTGTAAGCTACTACTTTTTGTGGATCTGTGTATGTAGGGTAGGGTTTGTATTTGAAAAATGATATGTTGGCTGTTTCTCTCTGGTTTTGTATGATCTGGTTTTTGTATGTGTTTTTGGTTTTTGTCTGTAAACAGAAACATAAACTACTACTACTACTCTATGAAACTCACAAGTCGAAAAACTGAAAATGACTTTGAAACTTTGTATTGATAATGATTTCTCTCTTCTATGCACTACAAAAACAAACTTC
>JANKOE010000002.1:24166391-24195494 GCA_026284465.1 Erythroxylum citrifolium | reverse complement strand
CTCGCGGTGGTGCATTTGCTCCATAGCGATCTACGCTATTCAACCATCAATATCGCTATCGTGCACGGTGACATCCATTTATTATTATTATTATTATTATTATTATTATTATTATTACTATTATTATCCTTCAACTTAATTCATATATTTAGGTCAATATTATTATTGCTATTATATATATGTATATAATATATATATAATATTTTTAACACCAATCAACAAAATTTTTATTATTAATTTCCTAATTGCGTTATAATTAATAAATTGAGATCAATATAACATAGATATATTGTTTAACAATGTTATATATGTATATTTTTCTATTCAAATATTTATTTTCCAGTGAAGATTTAATTAATTAATTAACTAATTAACTTTTATTCACCCTTCATATTAATTATTATTACCTTATATTCTTTTAACCCTTAGTTAATAACAAACTTAATCAATAACAAAACATTTTACATTTTCCACTTATGGGTCATAATTATAATATAATTGACTAATTAATTCATTAATCTATAATTTATTTAAAAATTAATACAATAACTATTATTTACTAATAACCTCATATATTTTCTGCCTTTTTTAATTAATGTAAAGTTATGTCTAATTAATTTCCTAATTACATTATTATTAACATATTGACATGAATGATAATATAATTAATTAATTAATATTATTTACTAATTACCTCATATATTTTCTGCCATTTATAATTAATTTTAACTTATGAATAATTAATTTCCTAATTACGTTATAATTATCAAATTGACGCATTTATACATTATATATATATATATAACAAAAGGAGAATGTCAAGTTGAAAAGTCACCATTCTCCTTTTTATAATATATATTTATTTTTTAACGATGTTATATATATATGTATCTTTTTTATATTAAATAATATTTTTGTTATCGCTATCATGCATTTGCACGATAGCGATTTCGGCTATTCACTCTCCAATGTCGCTATCGTGCATTTGCACGACGGCGACATTCCCTTTTCAATCCAAAGTCGCTACGGTGCAATTGCGCCATAGTGATCTTCGCTATTCAACCACTAATATTGCTATCGTGCATTTACACAATAGCGACATCCATTTCTAATTATTACTATTATTATTATTATTATTATTATCATCCGTATTAATTCATATATTTACATAAATATTATTATTGCTATTATATATATGTATTATATATCACTATTTAGTACTAATTATAATATATTTAGCACCAATAAAATAAATTTATATTATTAATTTCCTTATTACATTATAATTAATAAATTAACATAGATATAACATAGATATATTTTTTAACAATGTTATATATGTATATATATTTTCTATTCAAATATTTTTTCGGTTAAAACTTAATTAATTAAATAACTAATTAGTTAATTTTCATTTTACAACTTATACTCCAAATCTTAATAAATCCAAAATTCATATATACTTCATACAATTAATCCATTTTTTAGTTATGCTTAAATAATAATTAATTAATATTTTTTCGGCTCATAATAAATAGTTAATATTCTTAACTATCTAATCGATTAACTTTTATTTACCTTTCATATTAATTATTATTACTTTGTATTCTTTTAACCCTTAATTAATAACAAACTTAGTTAATAATAAAACATTTTACATTTTTATATTCTAGCTTTTATATTTTTAATATAATATATTTAAATCTTCTTTATAAAATTTGCTTTACATATTCAAATTTCTATTATTCCATAACCACTCTTTCCTTACATTATAACCCACTAAATTAACTGGACATTATCGCTGTGCAGCGCGAAGTTTTACACTGCTAGTTGATATTAAGTGCGACTGGACAATTACGTGGCCGTGGAATTCTCATAGATAACCCTAATTGTTACCCTTAAATTTGGAATGTGTGCCCTCTTTTACATAAACACGATGCTATACGATTTAGGTGTACACTGGCTCGATTCCTCTTTTAAGAGAAGACAGGAAATGGGCAACAAGTTAGAGTGCTGGAGTATGGTACGAGGCTAAATGCATCTTTTTGTAGTATGATTCAGGCGCTTACGAAAGTTTTGAACTTTTAAACGGAGTCGTTTTCGGCCTTAGAGCTTAATCAAGCTAAATCGCTAATAAGATCATTGCAATACTGTAGTATCAATGTTGGTCAAGTCGAAGAACAGCTGTAAGTTAAAGAATAAAAATAAAACCTGTATAAATCAATAATGTTATAATACTATATTAAAAGAAGATTTACAACATTATATTCACGATTTCATAACATAAAAATAACAAACTCATAAATGTCTATTTAACTCCTTATTTAAATGATAGCCTAATTTGATTTTATGATGTCAAGTGTAAATCTTATGCCCTCAAATCATTGTCGTCGTCTTTAACATTCAATTAAATCTCATATCATCGCAGAGTCTGAGAAAGTCTGATAATAAGCAGTGTTATCCCTATTTAAGTAGATAGAATAACGAAAATAACAGCTTAAAAAAAGAAATATCTAATGCTGTCAAATTATCATCATCTTCATCAATACCTAGTTAAAGTTCCAGTAACATACGGGATTTGGAGATGTTCGATAGTACGCAACTTTATCCCTGCATATTAAGAGACTATTTTCGATAGACCCATATGTAATGTATCAAGAAGAACTTACAATAAACATGGATTTCAAAAAAAAACATGGATGTGCATACATATAAGAGAAATAAGTTAAAATAAATCAACAAATCAAATAAATATAACAGGTATGAAAATCAACTAAACAAAAAATATAACACAATGAAAATAAGTACTAAAGAGAAACCCGAACTAGAGTGATAAATACAACATAAAGTAATTAAAGTACCTATAGAAAATGTCTAGAAATAACAATAAATATTAAGTAAAATATATACTAGAAGAGATCCGTACCGATCACAAAAGACTCGGAAATGAACATCTGGACTTTATTTAATTATCCTGTCAATTTGAATATTTTAAGTGTCTAAATATTAAAATAAAAAATGAAATTGTGATTAGGCATTCATGTTGTATCCATTTTGACTTCAATATTTTACGTACTTTTAGAAAAACAAACCATGTGTGTGTTAGGGATGCACGTCTGTGGGTTGAGTAGTTTTATCAAACTTCAAATTGTTATGAAATCCTCAGATGCAATATACAAGTGCAAGATGTTTATGTTCATTGAATTGTAATTGATGTAGAAATAAAAACATTGGATAATTTTTTATTTTTTCTTATGTACAAGTTAAAAACTAAAACACGATAATTTTAACTAGCGCAAAGCTCTATGGTACACTGCTCCAAGCTTGTCTTTGCGGATGAAATCTAAAATCAACATTGGAGGTTCCCAATGAATACGAGTTGTAAAATTGGAAAATTTTATAGAATAGGGGGACTCGGCTTGAGATCCTCTGTCTCTATTTTGGTGTACCTACTCTATCTCATTCAATCCAAGCTATCTATTTGTGTGAGTCCCACATAAATAAATGGCTTGGATAATGTGAGACAGAGTAGGTACACAAAAATGGGTACAGATAAGGGGGACTCACATGTAATTGCTTTCTGTTTAATAGATTAACTAAGCAAAATGCAACTGTATGATAATTAATGTCCGGCAGCATTTAATGCATCATCGACTCATGATAGTAACCTAAATGCGTACCAATAGGCTCTTATCTATAATGTTGGTTCCAATAATAATATTAATTGTTCAGCATCAAATATCATTTTGTTAATTAAGCAAAACTCAAGAAACTAAGAAGGGATATTCACACTAATCATATGCTTAATTGAATATAATCTTAACGATCGTATAGATACGTACATGTGTGTATCAAAAAGGAAAGAGTGGAATTGAGTCAAATTGAGCGTTGGAATTAGTAGAAAGACGTGCTGGGCACGTGATACATGTGCAGCCCCTCTTTTGAGTGTGGAGAAGAGTGGAGAGGGGGCCATTATAGCCTTCTGATCTAATCAAACTTCCAAGATGAAATTGCAAGGCGAGTCACATGATTTATAATGATCATACGGTTGGTATAGCCCATTCATCACGAGTAATTAATTAGATACCCCTTTAGTGGGACCTCAATAACAATATTATTAATTTCTTTTGTTCAGACCAGAGATGTATACTTCTCAAATCAAAAAGTTATGCTTCCTATCAAAGCCTGTCACTCACTCACTCACAACCCCACTTTTTTCTCCTGCAAGCTATAATGATAGGATATTTGGGGAGGGGAGGGGAGGGGAGGGGT
The DNA here is from genome assembly GCA_026284465.1 of Erythroxylum citrifolium. NCBI lineage: Eukaryota > Viridiplantae > Streptophyta > Magnoliopsida > Malpighiales > Erythroxylaceae > Erythroxylum > Erythroxylum citrifolium. The sequence goes on along the minus strand of JANKOE010000002.1, from coordinate 24,191,222 downwards.
ATTTAATTAATTAGTTATTAAAAATATTAACCAATAATTCTTAATTATCCATTTTAAAAAGGTTCAACAAAGTTTTCCAAGCTTTGGTCAAAATACGGTTGACATAATTGCCCTTAATTACCGTTGAAGCATTTTCTAATAATTTTGCTGGATTAGTCATAAGTCATCATCAGATTTGAAGCTAATTATTATCCTTCTATTGTGAAAAAAGAATTAAGACCTCTGCCAGCCTATAAGGCGTGATGTTTTTTTTTTTTGGGTTAAACCACCTGGTATTCAGCGTCACAGGAGCAACCGACTAGTCCGAATTCGAACTGAATAGGATCCAATTGAACGGCAAAATTCTCTCTCACGAGTTTTAAAGCGATTCCATTCTCAAGACTCGAACTCGAAACCTTAGTTAAGGGTGGAGGAGCCCCAGCCGCTCCACCACAGCCCTAATGAATTATAAGGCATGATGTTTTGAATAAGCATGCATACTATGAATTAAATTCAACATAAATGCCTGAACAGAACTTGGCCTAACAAGGAAACAGGCAGGATCCGTACACTCTGAGGTGCTATTAATTACTTTGTTTCCTAGGATGGATGCCTTAATTTGCAACATTTACGTTGATGGGTGAGCTAATCCCATTATACGAGTAAGGGTGTAGTTGTAGGTATTCTTCGTGTTAAGGTGAGGTTCTGACAGGACAAACTAGTTAGATGGCTAAAAAAGAAAACACAAACACTAGAGTTTTATATGTTTAAGAACGAATAACGTGAATTTGTTTTCTTTGAGGTTGAGGTAAGAATTTGTTGAAAGGAAAAGGACAACTTGGTAAGCAAAGTCTGGGCTAGATTTGGAGTTTGGGAGTTCCCTCCAACGGAGTTGACTCCCTCTCTCTCTCTCTTTCTCCACTTTCTCTGCTCACTTTTGCTAGGTTGAGTTTTCATTATGTACTAAACTTTGTTGTTTCCTATTACCTACCTAGATTTAAATGCCCACTTCTGTTCATTTCATTTTGCTTTTCCTTTACTGTTCTCTCTCTCTCTCTCTCTCTCTCTGTTTTCCTCCATTGCAAACCAAGCTTCCTTTCCAACTTTCGAAGAGGTCCCTCTTTCTCCTTTCCTTTCCACACACATACAATACCTACCAACTATTGCAACCCATGTTTGCTTTCTGTTTCCCCCAAAATCATCCTTCTCTCTCTATCTCTCACTTGCTCTGTAGCTCTCGTAGCACATTTGGCTTGAAAGATTAGATTTTTGTCTGGCTTTTCTTTGGCATTTCCTTTTATCCTTCACTGTTAATCTTTTGGCCCACTAAAGTCTATAACTTGTGCTTGTAAACTACTCATCTGTGAAACTGTGCCTTTTGGTGTGTGTGTGTGTGTGTCCCTGGTTTTTGGTGGGTTTGTGTTATTTCAGGGCTACGCTGGCTTATCTATGCCCATAGACTCTTTCTTGCTTCAAGAAAGAGAAGTCCTTTCTTTGCTCTTGTGGGTTCTCAAGGAAGAAGATCAAGGGGGCTAAGCTTAGACCCTCAGATCACCGTAGAGGTAAACGCTTTCCTTCTTATTTCCTTTTTCTTTTCGTTTTTATCTTCTTTTTTTTTTTGACTTCATGGATTTTAAGTTTTCACGTCTCTCTATCTACCTCTTACTTGGATCATAAGTGATGCTTTGTTTTAAAACTTTTTCTGAGAACTTATTCCCTTTCCTCGTATTTAATGGGATTCGTGGTTTGAACAGTTCCAACCCACGGTGTATTCGTTTTCTATTTTAACTATATATTTAGTCTTGATGTTTCGGATTAAAGAACCAATCGTGTAAATGAGTCTCATTCACTATTAATCAGCTAAGCATGGCAATTTATTTGTTCGGAAAACAAAGAGAGGTACTTTTCTGCTCTATGTTAGATGTCGACCATAGCTACATGTAACAATTCAACTGAACATCTCTTTATGTCATCTGGTCTTCGCACATTTATTTTCCTTTTCTGTCCAACCACTTCTAAAGTTTCCTTAGCTAAGCTAAGCATGTAGTTTTATGTATTTGAAATTAATAAATGTTGTTTCCCCATTGAAATTCGAGTAATAAATTAGAAAGAAAAATCCTTTAATTGATTGGTTTATGGGGTATCATCCATAATAAATGTATTAAAGCAGTAACATTTGTTGGGACCTAGAAAATTTCATTACATTTAATATCAGTTTTGGCTCTTGTAGGGTTCAGAGAAGATTTCTGTATTCAGGTGGGTGTCATTCTTTTGGTGCGTGGAGTCAAATATCCTCTTAAGATATTAGTTTTTGGAGGATCAGAGATGTCTACTGAGAGTCTGAATGCTGAATTGTCAAAGAAGACATCACTTTTGGGTTTAAAACTCTGGGTTCTGATAGGAATTTCTGTTGGAGCGTTTATAGTTTTGATTCTTTGTGTTCTATCTGTGTGGGTTACATTTAGGAGGAAAGCTAGAAAACCTGCAGACAAGTTTGCCCTTTCCCAAATACCAAACATATCGAAAGATATTAGAGTCGACAAGGTTGGAGTTCAAAATTTCAACGATCAACCAGAAAATTTATTTCTGAATGTTCGTGATGAATCAAGTGATAAAAATTCAGAGAAGATGCTAGTGCATTTGGGAATGAGCAAATCAAGTGATCCTGATAACATCAGCCAATGTAGCTCTATTTTTCATCACGAAAGAGCATGTAGTTCACAGTCAGGGGAAGAAGGAAGCTCTGGGACCGCACGAAAGCAGTCTTCGCTTTCATACGCAGGGATTGTGACAGCCTCCCCTTTAATTGGCTTGCCAGAGTTTTCGCACCTTGGATGGGGCCACTGGTTCACTCTCAGGGATCTTGACTTTGCAACAAATCATTTTGCAACAGAGAATATACTTGGTGAGGGTGGTTATGGGGTTGTGTACAAGGGTAAACTAATTAATGGAACTGAGGTTGCTGTGAAGAAGCTTCTTAACAATCTGTAAGCTTACAGTGAAATTGATATCCATTTTGATGCTGTGGCAATACCTATATAATAGTTCATCGCGGTTCAATTTTTCAGGGGCCAGGCCGAGAAGGAATTTAGAGTTGAAGTGGAGGCAATTGGTCATGTTCGGCACAAGAATCTTGTGCGGCTCCTTGGTTATTGTATTGAAGGAGTTCATAGGTATAATTAATTTGCTCGCATCGGTTTATTATTTTCATGCTATGTTCTCTGACGTTTGCTGATATCATGCTATTTGCAGAACTTCTAATTATGTATACATTATTTCTTAAAACACCAAATCTTTGTATCCCATGGCACAACTGTATTTGCCATTTGGAAGCACACATTTTCACTTTAAATTTTTGTGGTGCAGGATGCTGGTGTACGAATATGTAAATAATGGAAACTTAGAACAATGGCTTCATGGGGCAATGGGTCATTGTGGCACCTTTACTTGGGAGGCTCGCATGAAGGTTCTTCTTGGCACTGCTAGGGCGTAAGCTCACACCTGTTTTGACTTGGCTTTATACACTATAAAGACCCCAGTGTTTACTATTGTATTGAATTTCAAGTTTGATTGCATGTTGAGCAACTTTTTAAGTTTGGGGCCACTTTTGATCCATTTATTGTTCACCATGCCATATGAAAACTCAACTAAGCCATAGCCGTGAACCTGTTCAGGCTGGCTGCTGGCATTTTTATAAGCTTCAACATATCATGCTTTGCATTTTCCTTTGCTTTCTGGATCTATGTTCTTCTCCAAACTTGCTCAGGACTATATTTGATGCTAGATATTGAATTGGAATTTTATTTTCTTGTTCTTCCTTAAATTTGATTGTAGGCTTGCTTATCTGCATGAAGCAATTGAACCAAAGGTTGTTCACCGAGACATTAAATCAAGCAATATCCTGATAGATGGCGAATTTAATGCAAAGGTTTCTGATTTTGGGCTGGCCAAGCTTCTTGGTACAGGGGAGAGTCACATCACAACTAGAGTTATGGGTACATTTGGGTAGGCTTTGATTTTCATTTCCCTTTACTAATGCTTTTCGAATCTATACAAGTATCTACTTACTTAGACAAGTTTCTGTTTTGCTAACCAGTTATGTAGCGCCAGAATATGCCAATACTGGCTTGTTAAATGAGAAGAGTGACATTTACAGCTTTGGTGTCCTGCTGCTTGAAGCTGTAACTGGAAGGGATCCTGTGGACTATGGCCGGCCTGCTAATGAGGTATTACAGGTTTGTTATAAGGATTTGAACATGGAGTGGTTTCTATCCTTAATCTAGAAATCCTTTCCTCACTCTTGTTCTCTCACATCCAGCTTTTAGACAGATTTGTAAGAATATTTCCTGAGCACACTGTATTTTCATGGCAGGTCAATCTTGTTGAGTGGTTAAAGATGATGGTGGGGATGAGAAGAGCAGAGGAAGTTGTGGATCCAAATCTTGAAGTGAAACCAGCAACTCGTGCTTTAAAACGTGCTCTATTGGTTGCACTCAAGTGTGTGGATCCTGATGCTGAGAAGAGGCCTAAAATGAGTCAGGTTGTACGCATGCTTGAGGCTGATGAATACCCATTTCGTGAGGTCTGGTCATTACATCTTGATTTTATTGCCTTTTGACATGTTAAGTGGCTGTTTCCTTCTAACAATGGTCATACTTGCACGAAGTTAGTATTTCTTGGACTGAGTAATATTTTGGGTGATCATATCATACTTAACAGAGTTATGCTAGGTTACAGATTTCGATCTGGCATGTGCACAATGAGAGCTATTAGGGAATTTCCATTTTCTAATTTGTTCCTAGTCATTTAATTGGTTTCATAACTATATGCATAGGATCCGTGTTGCTCTGTTCTTATTTAACATTCCGGCTGCAGGCCTGTGACAAGATCTTCAAAACAGTGTTTGTCTTAACCTTCTAAGAGACTTTTTCCTTCTTTTTTTCCCTGTTTGTTGTCTTGAGACCTGATAAGCTTCACATTCTGGTGCAACTGCAATGCTTCCATCCTAAAAAGCTGCACTTTTCTTACTTAATTTTGTGTCAAAAGCTTTATGAACTTCTTGTTTCTTTTCTATTAAAGCATTCTCTCCCCTAAACCTACGCTTGAATTTCTGCTCGAAACAATCAAAAATAAAACAAGAGGTCCAAATCATTTATAGATTGCTGAATCATATTAGTTTACATTACAAATTTTATATATGTTTCAGGATCGTAGGAACAGAAAGAGTCGTACAGCAAGCATGGAAATCGAATCGATGAAGGAGTCTACAGAAATGGAGAATAATGTGGCAGATACGAAGAGCAATGTATCTGAGACAACTCATGGACAGAACTAACAAATATGAGTCGGTATAAAAATTTGGTTTCTGACCGGTGATTCGAGACCCGCATTAACTCGTGGTCTCTTGAACCTAGAAGTAAGTGAATCAAAGGTATCTTATATATTGGACTGCAAGTCTTGGCCTAGCTGGGTGTTGATACTTCGTTTTTGGAGGGATCCATGAATGCTTCCGAAGGAGTGCCCAAGATTCCGAAAATGGGGGAAAAGTGAGGTTCTTAATGTACAGTTGTTTGCTGAGCTTTAATGTACGCCCATAATCATTCTTGGAATGGTGAATTTATTTATTTTGACTCCTTAAAATGATTTTCCGGTCTTACAGTTAAAGCAGTTTTTGATTTTCTTTTACATCACAAACTTTCTCCATTTGATTGATTGAATGCTCGATCTTCATATGCTTTTGTGTCGCAGGCGTTGATGAATTTCCTTTTATGTTAGATTGAATGCCCATATTTCATTATTTCCTTCTCCTTGCATGCATTTGCATAGGAACATTCTCGTCTATGAAAAGTTACCTTTAAATGCGTTTAACCGGCTAAACGAACGAGAATACCTGTTCAAGCATGATGGCGTGCAAAGATGAGGTCTTTGGTGTTCTGCTTAATCAGAAGATATTAGTGTAATATTACCCGAGGCAAGATGAAAGCATGCAAACCCTTTGCTTGCTAATTAAGAAGGGCGTTTTCTTTGTTAATCTGCGTTTGAGGCAATATCCAACCCTGTTTTTATTTGTCATTCTGGATTGACCAGCAAAAGATGAAGATGAGAGCTTAAAAGCAGACCATTCCTTCGGCAGGCTGCAGCAGCTAATGTTGTGCAACAGTGTCAAAGCTTTCAATCAATTATAGGGGTATGGACTATTCTTGTCACCATCGGCAGAAGATTCAGTACCTTGAAATGCCGATTGATTCCACTTTTTCACATTATAGCAATAAGAACATTATTGTGTTCATATCGGTTGGCGTCAGCGAAAAGTTGTGCTTTTGGCTCCACTGATGCATTTCTCTTACCGTTTCCACTTGGGGACAAGTTGGCCACAAAGTTTGAACTAGAAGCGGCTCCATGTTTTTGACATTTTTTTCCACCACGTCCATGTACATGCCGTAAATTAGCCTCCACTTATTGCTGTGTTCTTCACCTGCCGTAATTTATCTATCTTTCCGTTCTTTTGTCGGTATTCAAACAGCATCAAGCATCACGCCTTTATTTCACTGTTTAAAAGTTTCACGCTGGCCACTTGTGTTCCTGTGTTCCACAGCAGTGTAGCCCATTTGTCCAAGTTGTATGTTTCATTCACGCAAGTGAGATGTGGTTTCACGTGGGAACCTGAAGGTTTGGGTAGAATAATAGGCAAGCTCTCTCGTCAAATGGTTTCATCATTGTTGCTGCAAATAACTGATTAAGCAAAATTAGCACAAGTCATTTATTTATGCGAGTTATGTAACATTTTAACCGCATAAAATAGTATTTATAATTTGACTATGATTCATGAGAAATTGGAGATGTAAGAATAGTAAATATTTTAAATATTATCTTTCAAAAAAAGTATTTTAAACATTGACCTCATCATTATCATTATTATCATACTCCGACGTCTGGCAATGAAGCAGGGTTTGAGAGGGCCTGATAGTACGCAGCCTTATCCCTATATTGTAGAGAAGTTGTTTCCAGTAGACCCACATACAGATGTTACAGGATAATTGAGATATAGGTTAAAAATGTAAAAAAAAACAGACAAAAAAATCATGAATATAATAATCAGTAAAGAAAATCCTAAAATTAATAATTAATAATAATAATAATAATAATAATAGTAATAATAATAATACCACAAAATGTGATAATAAAGAAACATTAAGAACTTAAAACGGTTTATATTAATTGAGTTTAAGACGAGTTTGCGTTCAAGTGTTATTGTCTTTCTGAATTCTAAAGGGTAGCAGGCAAAACTATTAGACGTAGATGAAGAATAAACTTTCATTTAACCTTTTGGTTTGATAGATTCATCATTTTCGAACAGAGAACTAAAGTATATATGGAGTAAATTAGTATCACGCAGAGTCTAAATCATAGGTATTCTGACGTGGTACATGGAGATAGCTTCTTGGCAGTGCAAGTGTCAATATATATGTTTGTCAAAAATATAGGTATCTCAAATCCTCGTCTGCCCTTGATTTTGGTTGACATATTACAATATTTAATATGACCTACTAATATTTGAGTAATGATCATAAGCAAACACTGTCACTTATGTTGGAGGCACAAACTTGTCACCAAGCTATTAGAGAGAAGATGGAGGCAAGAAACAGAAAAAGACCTTGCCAGTTCACCAAATTGTTCAGTCTAATTCAGACATTCTATCCCAGATGTCCTCTTGACATTAAGATCCTACCCCCACATTTGGTTCTTACACAGTCCGAAGCTTCCACGGTCTCAAAATGTAAGGATGAGAGTGACTGTTGGTGTTCTCATTCCTGGGTGCAGGTGGGCTGGGAGATTCCCACTCCTTTCAGCCAAGTGCAAAACACGATTAGGAGGATCAACCAATGAATGTTGTATTCTTTTTCTGGTCTTGGATTTTAGCGATACTAACTCCTTATTTATGTTCTCAGTTGGTGGATAACTATGTTTAGGCTGGTTGCTTAAGGAACAATATTGTAAGGCTCTGCATGTCTATTGGTTAGGCTACCCCTTTTGGTTTTGTATAGAGATTGGCTCTTAGGCAAACTCTTGATGTATATTTCTCTTTCTTGATCTATTTATATATTTGATTTATCAAAAAAATAAAAAATGATCGTATTTATTATTAGGGGTGCGTGACTAAGTTTATATTGAAGTTATATATATATTTATAAACATATACAAGTGTAATTAATCTCACATTTTTTTGTGGCTTTTGAAATTATTATTCCACAATATTACTTTGTGAGAGGGTAACATTGAGACACTCTAAAATTTTCTACATCTTCATTGTACCTAGGAGCCCTTTGAGGATTATTGTACTCTCCTTTTACTATAGTAAACTTTTGACTAGCTTGTCATCACCGTGATTTTTCCTTCACACTGAGGGTTTTTCAGGCGAATTTGGTGCGTTTATTATTATTATTTTTGTTCTTTACTTCTCTTATTTTTTCCAATTGAATTGATCTTGATATTTTGCCTATGTACTAAAATCCTAACAAGAGGTTCTAGAATTTTTGCTACCTGTTAAAAATCCTTACAGGTGGTATTAAAGCATTCTATTCTATTGAGAATTTAAAATGTCGATCATCACGAAGTTTGATATTGAGAAGTTTGATGGGACAATCAACTTTTCCATGTGAAGGATAGACGAAGGTCGTTTTACCTAGAATAGATTGAAAAGAGCTTTGGAAGGAAAATCTAAGAAGCTAGGCACCATGATTGATGAACAATGGGAGGAGTTAGATGAAAAGGTGTTCTTACAACTTTGCTTATCCAAGGATGTTCTATGTGAAGTAGTAAATGAAACAACCTTTGTGGGCTTGTGGTTAAAATTGGAGTCTTTCAATATGACAAAGAGCCTTTCAAACAAGCTTCGTCTTAAGACACCTTTATATGCAATATGTATAGCTGAAGGTACTTCTATCCAATCTCATCTTAACGAGTTTAATTCTATTAACATAAACTTAGGAAATATTGATGTAACCGTTGAAGGCAATGACAAAACTATTTTTTTGGTAGCCTTAGTCCCTGTTTCTTATAAACACTTCAAAGCAATGATGTTGTATAGAACTCATGATACCTTATCTTTTGAAGATGCCAAATCTAACTTACTATCCAAGGAAACATTTGATCTTGAACTTTTTTCTAAGGATAAAGTTGAGGGTTAGGCTATGAGAGGGAGATCCCAAGACAAGGGTAGTAATACTAATTCAAAAAAATTTAGTTCCAAATCGAAAGGATGTAAATTCAACAAAAAATGTAGTAATTGTAAAAAGTTTAGACATGAAATTTCTGGATGTTAAAAGTTGAAAAATAAATAAGAGAATGAGGTGAAAAAGAAATAACCCTAAAAATCCACTGAAGCTAGTGTTGCTGAGACTAATTCTAAAGGTGGTATTCTGTTATCTGTTACTTCTATTGATATGAAGAGTAAAACATAATGAATTCTTGATTTGGGATGCACTTTTCATATGTGTCCTTATAGGGTCTGAGTTGTTACTTTTGAACTTGTTAATAATGATGTTTTGATAAGTAATGATGCCCATTGTAAAGTAAGTGACATTGGTAGTATTTATATGAAGACCTACGATGGTGTTGTCAAGACTTCATCCAATGCTCGTTATGTTCCTGAATTGCAATAGAACTTGATTTCTTTGGGCACCTTTAAATCTCTTGGGTATAAGTACACGACTGAAGGTGGAGTTCTTAAGGTTTTAAAAGGTTCTCTTTTTGATTTTAAAGTTAACTATTTTGGTAGTCTTTATGTCTTGCAAGGTTAAACAGTAATAGGTTTTTTAGTTGTTTCCTCTCCTATGCCTAATTCTAATGTCACCAAATTATAACATATGCACTTGGCCATATAAGCAAGAAAGACATGACAATTCTAAGCAAAAAAGGTCTTTTTGGAGATCAAGGCATTGATAAGTTGGAGTTTTATGAAAATTGTATTTTTGGGAAACAAAAAAGAGTTATTTTCTATACTGCAACTCATTGTACCAAATATATTCTTGAGTACTTATATTATGATTTATGGGGACCTTTAAAAGTTCTTTCTTGTGGAGGAAAAAGACATTTTATTTCTATTATTGATGATTTTTCTTGTAAAGTTTGGGTTTTTTTAAGGCATAAAAATGAAGCCCTCTATGTATTTAAAAGGTGGAAAAATCTTATTGAAAACTAAACAAATAAAAAGGTTAAAAAGTTTATCACAAACAATGAGTTAGAGTTTTATGATGTTGACCTTACTAAATTTTGCACATATCATGGTATAGCCAAACATAAGACACCTATAACCTCAAAAGAATGGTGTTGCAAAATGGATGAACACAACTCTTCTAAAGAGGGCTAGTTGTATGCTCTCTAGGGCTAGCTTGTGGCGTTGACATGATTTTTTGGTTGAGGCGGTCATTACTGCTTGTTATTTGGACAATCGATCTCTACACTATTCTCTTGACTTTAGATTCCCAAAAGAAGTATGGTCATGTAATCCTGTTGACTATCCTGTTTTGAGTATTTTTAGATGTCCTGCATATGCACGTGTTAAAGATTGTAAGCTTGCACTCAAAGCTAAAAGTGCATTTTTCTTAGTTATGCATCCAAGTCTAAGGTATACTATTTATGGTGTTTTGATTCTGAATCTCGCAAAGTCATTCTTAATAGAGATGCTACTTTTCATGAGGATGTTTTACTTTCTTCTAAAACAGATTCTACTATTTCTTGTTCTACTGGTACATGTGATTTGAAAAGTACTAGAAAGAAGGTGGAGTTGGAGTTGAGATCTGCTTCTCCTTCAAATGTCGATGTCCCTTCTTCCTCTAACACTTAACCAAGTGAACAACATATTGATGGTTATAGTAACATGGATCCTATTGAGATGCAACTAGATTATTCTATTGCTTGTGATAGACTGAGTAGACAAATTAGGAAGCCTACCAAATATACTAACAATGATGATGATTTGGTTGCTTATGTATTTTTAGTTGCATAAGATTTTGTTGAAGTTATAAAACCTTCTTGTTATTATAAAGTCATTTCTTGTGTTGATTCTTTTAAATGGTTAGTGGTGATGAATGAAGAAATTAAGAGTCTTCATAAAAATAGTACATGGGATTTAGTAGAGCTTCTAAAAGGTAAACAAGCTTTGAATTATAAGTGGATCTACAAAAAGAAGGATGGTATTCCTGGGGTTGAAGATGCAAGGTTGGAGACACACTTGGTGGTCAAAAGTTTTGAACAAAGAGAAGGTATTAACTTTAATGAAATATTGTCCCTAATTGTACGTCATACCTTTACTCATTTGCTACTTGCATTTGTTTCTCTTTTCAATTTAGAACTTGAGCAACTTGATGTGAAAACTCCTTTCTTTTATGAGAAGCTTAAAACGAACTCTAGATGAAGTAGCCTAAGGGAATTGTAGTTCCCAATAAGAAGAAACATTTTTTGTCACTTGTGTAAGTCTCTTTATAGCCTTAAGCAAGTTCCTAAACCGTGGAATAATAAATTTGATAGTTTTATACTTGAGCAAGGCTCTTTTAGAAACTAATTTGATAGTTGTGTTTATTTCAAATAATATGGAGATAGTTCTTTTATGCATTTGTTCTTATATGTTGATATTATACTTATTGCATCCTACAATAATTCTTTAATCAACAATTTGAACACTTAACTAGGATTTTGATATGAAAGTCTTTGGTGTAGTTAAAAAGATACTTGGGATGGAAATTCATAGGGATCGTAAAACGAGAAAATCATTTCTTTTCCAAAAGAAATATATTAATAAGGTGCTTAAAAGGTTTAATATGCTCGACTATAAACCTCTTTCTACATCTCTTGCTACACATTTCAAACTACTTTATGATTTATTCCCAACATTGGAGGAAGTAATAGAATGCATGTATAGTGTTCTTTATTCTACTGCTATTGGAAGTTTACTGTATGCAATGGTGTGCATTATAGTTGATTACATATGTTGTGACCATAGTGAGTTGGTCAATCTACAATCTTGGTAAGGAGCATTAGAATGCCATTAAATGGGTCCTTCTAACTTGAGTTTGTTGTTTGATGGTCACAAGACTACATCTAATGAAATACTTGGTTTCGTGAATGCTGATTATGTTGGTGATCTTGATAGACATAGGTCTTTTTTTAGTTATCTTTTCACTCTTGGTTGTGGTGCTATTAGTTAAAAAGCATCCCTTCAATTTATTATTGCTTTATCTACTATTAAAGGAGAGTATGTTATAATCATTGTAGGTGTGAAAGAGGCTATTTGGTTGTGGGGTCTTATCATTGAGCTTAGTGTTGCATAAGGAGTTGCGTATTTTGATAGTCAAAGTGCTATCCACTTGATCGAGAATGACATGTAGTATTCTAAGATTAGGCATATTGATGTCTAACGTTACTTTATTATAGAAACTATTGCCAGAGGGGAAGTTCTAGTAAAGAAGATTAATACTTCAAATAATCTTGCGAATATGCTCACCAAACCTCTTCCTATTACCAAGTTTCAACATTGTTTGGGCTTGGAGTTCACATCATTTAATTGCCCTTTGAGGCTTATGATGATGGTGAATTTTATCGAATTCGATCAAAGGTAGAGATTGTTGAGAATATAAGTGTCTGAAATCCTCCTCTGTCCTTGATTTTGGTTGTCATGTTGCAATATTTAATATGGTCCAATAATGTTTGAGCAATGACTATATTTGTTGTTATAGGCACATGGCTAGGTTTATTTTGAGGCTATATATATACATATACTTTTGTAGTTAATCTCACCTTTTTTTTAGGCTTTTGGAATTATTATTCCATATTATTTTGTGAAAAGGTAGTATTGAGTAATTGTAAAATTCTCTACATTTTCATTATATCTGCGAGCCTTTTAGGGATTTTGTTATTCTCTTTTCAATATTTCTCTCACACCTAGCTTTTTTCTTGTAAATTTGATATCTTTGATTATCGTTTTCGCTTTTTACTTCCCTTGTTTTCTCAAATGAAATGATCTTGGTGTTTTTGCTATGCCCTAAGATCTTAACAAGAGGTTTTGGAGTTTTCATTAGATGCTAAAAATCCTTACAATGTTACCGACATTGGCGGATGCTGATTTTTGGTTTTATATTTAATACCACCGAAATTTGGTATTGTTTTTTCCTTTTTTAATTTTGTAGACTGAAAGCCGATTTCATGAGTGCAGGGGCGGATTCAGAAATATTTTTGAGTGAGGGTAAAATTTTATTTTTAACGGGAGCAAAATTTTAACTTGAGTAAAATTTTATTTTTTTTGTGGAGACAAAACTTCAAATAATATTTTTTTTGCATGAAATTTGTTGGAGGCAGCGGGGGCAAGTGCCCCCACTTACCCCATTGTGGCTCCGTCCCTGCATGCGTGGACGAAGAAAGAAGTAGTTGGAACTCACTATATGTAGTTAGTTTGACTCAGTACAGTCGCATGTTCCTCAAGAACACACTAAACTTGAGTATGTAACCTTGGAACTTTGTAGCAAGTACTGATAAAAAGTCCACCGTCTCCAGTGCTTTTCTCAAGCTCGAGGCATTACTATATAGCAAAACATGCATCTCATATATATATATATATATATACACACACATATATGTAAATATAAATCTTCACCTGCAAAGACTTTGTCCAATGTCAATTGCTCATTTTGTCAACACGGTTTCTGAAGATACCATGGAAAGAAAACATCCAGGCTTCGTGGTTTTATTTTTGTAATTTAAGAAAGGATGATTGACAAGCTAACAAGAGAATCTTCCTGGTTGAAAGTTGACGAATTTCTCTGCGGTTGCATTTATAAAATTCTAGTGAGCGAACCAGCATCTCGAGGATTTCTCTCAAATATTAATGTTAGCTCGAGAGTTGAGGTCCATGATGTCATGTCAAGAGTACAGATTGGTTTGTATTAATTATGTTTTGCGTAAATGTTTGAATCATTCCGTGGGGTTTCACACATGATTTTGACTTTAAGGTCGGTTTAAGTACTTAATTTATACCAGTAATACGGTTTGCTAAGTTATATGGACAGTTATGCTGGTTCTTTGACCCCCCATCTTGATGCTGATCACAAAATTTAATCCTTATTTTTCAAGTGAAATATATTACAATAGAGCAACAAGACAAAGATGCTGTTCTTACCTGCCTTTTTTTACACTATCTATCAACTTTCTCAAGCATTAAACTGGTATTATACGACATTAAACTTGTATTATATATACTAGACCGCAACATAAACTAATAGAACATATGCACAATGAGGAAGTTCGACTTAGGAATTAGTTGTTTCTATTTTTCTCCATCTTTTCTTTATTGTAATCAAAGACTTGCGCATCGGTGTTTCTGTTTTCACCTTTTTTTTTTTCCCTCTTGTGTAGTCTTAGGTTTAAATAATGTTTTAGTCAGAAGTTGCATGTCAATGTGTCGCCATACAAAAGTTACGAAAAGAGCTTAAAGACAACTTTAGTCTCTAGATGGACGCTTGACGTCTGTTTACATCTATATACGTATTACGTATATACATTGACCAACTTAAACTGCATTTGACATGAACAAGGCTACAAGAGATTTCCAAGCAACAAACTGCGGGCTCTAACGTGTTTTAGTTCGATTTTCAAGATCAAACACCATTGATTGTTTTGTATTGCTGCCTCTTGATATATCACAATATCTGAAACATAGGAAATTGATTAACCATGGATGTATTGATAGTATATGTATATAATTTAGTAGGATTTTAGACTTTTTAACCACAATCATGAGATTCAGATGATAGATTTGTATAATTAAGCATGTGGATATACTTCTCAAGAATTAAACGTTAGAGGTGAAATTTGTTGAATTCAGTCTAGCTATTTTTTAAGTTTATAAAGGTTTTTGAACAAAGAATAATGGATCTTATCTTATGTACCATAAGAAATCAGTTTTCTTCATGTTATAAATAAAGGATATGTTTGGATTTATTCTAACATTAAGAAATCATCTCAACTGTAGGCTTTGGTTTTGATCTAATAAATACTAGCTTGGAAATCTCAGAAGTAAAAATGAGAAAGAAAAGTAATTTCCAACACAAAACCACTGATTGCATCGATCTCCAGGAATTGCTGAATAATACACTGGGAATAGAAAGGTATCCAAATTGTACATTTTACACATATAAAGTAGAACAGCCCATTAAAAACTTTCCCTTCTTGAGTATTGCGGCCACCATACTTATTGAACTGTGCTCACTCAACAAGGACATGATTCTTTGTAGTACTCTCCCATCAGCACCGTCTCTTCTAATTAAAACCCCACTTCCAGTTTCTGCACTGTCAACCAAACTGCCATTCCTTAAAGGGAAACACTTTCATTAGCTTTACGATGGAGTTATGTGATGAGTAAAGGTTTCACAGGATCAAGCAGAAGAAGAATACATATATGATATATGTATATGAAGTTGTATCCATAATGATCAATTAAGTCATCATCAAAATGCATTAAATGCATCCCCATACTGCTATTAGCTCACCGGTTCACCCACAAAAATCTCGAGTACATTAAGTTAACTACATGAATAAACATAGAGACTGATAATAAGGTGGTAAGGTGAGAATTTATGGCTCCTGTTTGTGGAAGAAGGAGGGAACTACATCTTGCAACAAGCCATGATCAGGAACATGGAGGTGCTGCTGTTGCTGAAGAGCACTGAGGTTTTGGTAGAGTATGGAACTAGGGTCACCTTGGCCATTTGGTGGAAGCAAACGAGACAAGAGCTCTTGTTGGAAGGTTGATCCCATTGACGTTGACGCTAGAAGTGAAGGTGACAGCATTCCGGCGGCATTGCCTCGAAGCGTTGCTGGACAGTGATGGTTGTGTTGCCCTTCATATGTTGTGATTACAGTTGTTGGGTCTTGGAATGATCTTTCAACACGTTTTTTGACAATGCATTTTTGACTGGTGCATCTGTAATAACTTCTGTAGTTGATCGAAAAGTAATAAGGAAAAATAGAGTTAAAATGGTATATTTTCAAATTCTTATACATTTTGCATGATATTAGAAGTTCAGTTTTCTGTACAAATTCAATGTGAACCATAAAGTAATGATTTAGAGACTGAAAACATAGTATTAAGCATAAGATGAATGCAATTAGGGTTCCAAAAGAAAGCGTAAATGCTGGTCTAACTAGAACTAGAAGAGTTCAAAAACAACAATAACAAGGAGAGAAAAGAAACCAGAACTAGCTAGGAGTGCCCTTATAGTGCATGCAATGGAAGTTTGCACCAGTATTAGATTTGAAACACCACCCTCATAAGAATAAGGCTAGCGCTTTTTCCATTCACTCTTTTTCTTGGTTGTTTGTACATTAAGATGATAAGTGCATCTCTTCGTCAAAGTTTGGAGCTAAATCTGATAGAAAACTACTTAGGAATCTATGACACACAAGACAAAGAGATGACTTCAACTTTCTTAAGTCTAGATCAAAAGTCTGACAGTTATGGAGACGAGAAAAATACGATTTGGCTATAGTATTCTTTGTGCTGTGTTGTGTGCACCATCAATATGACAATGGAGTAAACTCAAACCTTGGATAAGGGCTGTTCTTCACTGCCTTTTGTCCATACTTCCTCCATCTGTATCCGTCCTCAAGGTGATCAATCTCACTTTTGGTCAAGAACGCAAATCGTGGCTCCCTTTGCTTTTTCTCCTTTTTTGTCTTGTTGGTCATGCTAAATTGAAGGAGAAAGTCAAAGTGAAAAAGTACGACTAGATCTTCTATAGTCACAGTCGCATTAATATGTGAACTAAATTTCTTCTTAAATAGATGCAAGAATAAGCACTGTATTAGGGTTTGCAGTCTATTATTTAATTACTAGTTTAATGACCAAACTTCAAACATAAACATCCTATCAATTCTAGGTTTATATAAAACTGATTTAAAGATAAATCTCAGTTTGTCTTTTTGCAACAAAGAGGGATTGCGAGTGTTGGTTTTTTTCAACAACAAATTTTGGAAGAATAAGCAAGGAAATTTCCAAGTAGCAAAATTCAGAGACCAGTTCTTGATAAGAAAACTTTGGCAGTCTGCATAAGAAATTAGTCAATACAATGGCATGAAAACTCTATCCATCTTCAGAGGAAAGCATTAACAGGAGATGTTTGTGTTCTTTTACCTTTTTACACACACACACATGTATACAGAAACTATAGTAATTAAAGGAATCAAAGAACCTACACTTTCTTTGACTTTTCATCCGCATCTTCACACTGATCTTTCTGCTGCTTATCTTTCTTCCCGATCTTCGCAGCACCTTCTTCGTTCGGTGTATCATTAGAGGAAGAAGATACGGAGGAGTTTGGAGTGGATGGATTGTTATTATTTTCACTAGCCATCCCAGCTCCAGCTTCTCCAGAACCAACAAGATCAGCACTTTTGCTTGTAGGGTAGTCTTCGATGGGACTAATAACCTCGGAAGAGGAGCAAGACATGTCAAAGGCTCTTGACAAGGAAGTATAATCCATGGAACCATGTAAGCAGTCAGTGAAGCTCAAAAAGGAAGGATCAAAACCTTGCAAGCTGTGAGTTGGGATTGGGTGATTGTTGTAAAAAGAAGGATTGTCACTGAAGAAAGGGAAGAGTGAGGTCCTGGTGGTTGTTCCATGTTGCTGGCTGTTGAGAAAAGGATCATATTGGTAATTTGTAGGTTCCTCCTTTTCATTTGACATAGAAGAGGTTGTAGAAGAAGAAAAAAGGGAGAGAAGGAAGAGGAATGAAACCAGAGGAGAGTAAAAGGTAAGGCAAAAGGAGTGCAAAAAGGGTTATTGGGAGGAGGGGAAGTTTTAGTTAAGGTGTTCACTAAATTTGGTCTTATAAGAGAGGGAAAAAAAGAAAGAACAAGCTTTATCTCGAGGGACAAAGGTATTAATTCTTTTGGGTGGTAGCTAGGTTTGGCTAATCTCCACTCTCATCCCAATAGGTTAATAAATCAAACAGACTCAACCCCACTCATATATGTATGTATGTATCAGATGAAAAGAGAAGATAGCTGATGGTCAAGTTGATTAACTATTATATTAATTAACCTTGTCTTGCACTGAGCAACATTGATTGAATCCTTAGCAGGGTGCATCATTGGAATTATTGCATTCTTTCATTCAACCACTTTTCTACTTACCAAAACCAAACTTCCTACGGCCTAATTCAGCAACAAATATGTACACTTATTAATTAATCATCACTTATGTTCTTAACAAAACCAATTAATGCTTATCTTATAATTAAAAGACAAGGTACAAGGCTGTTAAATTATAATTAGAGTGAGAAGAAGGTAAATGGATTTGAAAATTAAGGTATGACAGCCGATTATGAACGGAATTTTTTTGCTCAATATTGAGATATTTTATTTTGTCCCATAAATTTTAGTTATTTATTTATACGAATTCTACGTTTATTTACGCGAGACACGCGAGAAACGGAAATTTCCGACTCTTCGATTATAGGGGTAGAGTTGCAAGTCACGATCAATTACAAGGGTCAAGCGAGAGAGTCGATGGCGTATAAATGGTCAATACCTTGAGCTATACGGTTTTTAAATATGGAGTATGATTAGTCTTACACGTGTTATGGGATTGGGCACCGTCGTTTGACCGAAGTTGGCACGTGGGAGACATTTCCCCTTTGTGAGCCTCTGTCTTTATGTATATATTATCTATGTGTTTTTATTTGTATATGTGATTTGTGTATCATCATCATAAGCATGGTGACAATCATATGCCTTGCTGATTGGACCCTTACGTCATCCTCCTTTTCTCCGTTACCTTCCGAATTTTGTGGCATACTTCGTGTTCCATACACATTACTCTCTTCTTTTTCTGGTCAAACTGCCCTTCTCTTGAAAGGACTCTCACTTTGTCTTCTTCTTTCTTTCTTTCTTTTAATCGGTATAAAGAGATATTATTTTGTAATGTTAAACGTTACATATGTGTTTTACAAAGCGTTCAATATTTTAGATTTTTCATTTCAAAATTTATTTTTAATTTTTAATTAAATAGTTAAAATATTGTATTGATATAATTAATAAAAACATAAAGATTGACATTTAAAAAGGTAACCAGATTTTTAAGCTCCTTCAATAAGTACATTAATTGTATATTTGAAACATGATTACTAATTTAATATTAAAAATTTTCACAACAAAAAAGATTTCACATTAATCCTCTAAGTATTAGTTTTTACGGTGACATTAATAAAATATTAACGAAGACACTATTTTGATTTTAGTCGTCGATCGAATTTAAAAAAATTTGGATTCCTTAATTAAAAAATTTAAAATATCAGATATTGGATTCAAAATTGACACATTTTAAATCTTTTTCTCAAATAATAATTTTAAAATATACAATTGATTACTTATAATTAGATATGAATATACTTTGTAAGTATTTGAAAAATAAAACTTATATGCAAATCAAACTAAAAATTAAAAATTAGAAATCAAGTTAATATGACAAAAATTTTAATATAAAATATATTTAAAATTTAAAAACGCAAAAATTCTAAAATTTTCCTTGCATGATATATAGTCACTTGCCATTTAAAACGGTGAGGATCACTTAAGCTAGAATGATTTTGTATGAAGAAACACTTTGCAAGGCCGAATTGAACCTAAAAGCCTACGTGCTACATCCAATTTATTGGAAGGAAGTATGGTTTCTGAATTCAACGAACCCCTTTTATGGTATTCAAAGTAAATTTCAATTACTTTGAAGGAAAGTATGAGCTTTTCCAGCGGAGTAATTGTAGAAGTGATTGTCTCTCTCATAATAGTGAAATTAATACTTCTATCAAGTAATTAACTCTTAAATTTATACCTCATAAAGTAATCATAATTACAACTTTTCTACTATGTAAATTTCCCAAAAAGGAAAAAGAAAAAACTTTCTCCTGTGTTTCTTCTTGACCCTGTTGAAACGGTGGGTTTGTTTTACGTAGGAATGACAATGAGATGACCTAAAGGGTTAGATTAAGATGTTTTTAATGAGTTGATTTATGGACTAAGTTATGACTAAGACCGATTTAAAGTTCAAATCGTTAGGTCTCGAGTGGCCTGAGCTCTTTCCCGAACTCACTTAAAAAATGACGTTGATTTATACTTTTAATTTTAAGAAAATTATTTTAAAAAATTGACAGGGTTGACCCACGGGCTGACCCATTACCTATCCCTAGTTTTACGGTATAAGGTCTTTCTTAATTAATCTTCATAATTAACCCCGCAGGGTCTTACATTTTCTTAATTGTTTTCAATTATATGGTCTACACCAGGTAAGCTATGCTCATTAGAATATACAAGGTGAGAAATTAATTAACTGTACTCTCTTCTTTATGACTATTCTCTTTGGTTTGTTTGTATTAAGGTTGTCGCTACTGAATAATAGCATTTTAAAATTTAATTTCATATAACTGAGTGAGATCTAATTAATTATAAATTCAAGATTGGAAGGGAAAAATTAAAAATTATAGTAAATGGTGACTGACAGCTTTTGCCTGTTTTTAACTTTTATACAATTTTTAGCTAATAAATCAGAGGGGATACCTTCAAAAAAAAAATTAAATCAGAGGGGATACTGAAGAAAGGTGTATTCCTCTGCCGACATGCAAAAGTAGACATTTTTACGTCCATTAAATTGCGGAGAAAAGCATGTACTTTATGTTTAGAACCATGACGGAGCATTCATGCATTCATTTTATATATTACTATTTATTAGATTAATGGATGTTCACATAATAAGATGAGAACAGAATAAATGAAATCATGTGATTTGTTGTTCTTTAAAAATCTGTACGTTATGGAACAAGATAGAAACAAGTAACAAGAACATATAGTCTGTTTCATGTTGTTAGAATTTACAATGGGCCTTCAAGCTTATACGAGAAGAAAAGCTAGACCAAATACAAGCTCAAGTGAGGTTCCATCCTAAAACCAATTGGTAATAGGTGGAGTAGCCCACTAGACTTATATGTTAGTCTTCTTTCCTCTCTTTTTCCAATGTGAGACAAACTCCTACTCTTATATTTCAACACACCCTCCTCACGTGTGGATCTAACACGTGACATAATCTATTATTCGGAGGTATTAACGACTAACATAAGAGCAATCTACTTTGATACCATGTTAGAATTTACAATGGGCCAACAGGCTTATACGAGAAGGAAAACTAGACCACATACAAGCCCAAGTAAGGTTCCATCCTAAAACTAATTGGTAATAGGTGGAGTAGCTCACTAGACTTATATATTGATCTTCTTTCCTCTCTTTTTTCAATGTGGGTCAAACTCCCACTCTTATATTTCAACACATGTTAATTTCCTTCTAAATATATATGTTATCTTATTTACTTTTGTCATTTATTGTTTTTAGGTTTCAGGAGCATGCCCTTTTCAAGAATTATGCTTCCATATACATATACAGAGATCGGTGCATCCGTTTTCTTTTCTGTTTCCACAGCTGCAATGAACAGCATCATCCGTTTTCTTTTCTGTTGCCACAGGTGCAGTGAACCGCATCAATGAAGGAGAATTTGTACATGCTTAAGAGAGAGTAATTAAGCAGGAGTCTTATTATCTAGAAAGAATATATTTGCATCGCAATGGAACATGTCTCTACTTGGTCTAGGCCGCAAAATAAGAACGAAACCAATCTGAATAATGATGAACTGGTAGATTTAGCCTACGCTACCCTATTAGAATATGACATAAAGTCAATATACTACGTAGGGCAAGTTGAAGTATCATTTAGTGAGAACAATTTCTAATGATCAATAAATAAACTTTTTTAATTTAATCTGTATAAATTAGTTTTGCGAATCTGACAAGGGCTACGAGTATTCATTGTTTCCTAATTAATCACAGTTTAAAATTTGAATATTATACAATATAAAAATTATCTGAATATTATAAAATTATATTATATTCATTTTATGAGATAATATATTTAGAAGTAGATTTTATGATTTTTACTATATTGTTTTATCATGTCTATATTGAGATGTAAAAACTTTAATATATTATTTAATGTAAAAAAAATGAAAAACCTATTTGATGACTCTACGATTTTGTAATTTTATGAATATAGTCAAAATTATTACAGGAAAATATAGACTTATGAAGCAAACTTGCCGTTGGAAGAATAAGGTACATGCAGTTGTTTCAAATTCAACTTACCAATTCTGCAAGTGAGACAAACATTCTGTGTGTAAAAGAAGCATAGATCTCCGATGAAAAATGATATTTATATGAGGGTATTTGCCCATGTCGGTCTTATCAATCAAATTGGTTTAAAGGTCAAATCATAACCAGCAAGCCTTAAAACTTGTGAGAATTACATGAATTTATTGGACCACGTTTTCTCTTTTTATACCACGTACATTTGCAACAATGATAATAATTGGAGTGAAGATGGCTTTTCTTGTGATTTTTCTTTCTTTCCCATCGTATGACAAGTGCAAATGACAGATGCAAATATGACTCCAATTCAATCTTGAATAGCGGGGAGGATGATGCAGTGGATGGTTATGTCCACTTCAGGCTTGCTTGATAGAGAAGAAGAGATACTGATGTTTGCACACAATGTAATAAAAAGATGAAGAGATGATACTGATTCAGGACCATCCACTGAAGAGCTTGAGATTGTTGACTTTTGTTAGAGGTTTTATGCAATTAATGAAAAAACAAATAGGACATACGATTTTTAGTCAAAGGGGGGCAGGTTTTTTGTTAGGTTTATGTAGTACCCATGAATCTTGCGGGCTTGGACATGGACAAAGACACAGAATAACAATTTTTTACCCTGTGGACACAATAGCTGTATTAAGAAACAATTTACAGAGCCTCAATTTTGTTTACAAACTGAAAATTCTGATAAGTTGCTTGTGAGTAAGTTTTCATTGGCATAGTAATTATGTACGCATATATACAAAAGCTTGCATTGTTTGTAAACTTGTTCAATTGGGATAGGCATAACCGCACAAAAAATAGATTAATATTTGTCTAAGTCTAGTATTATAGTAATTTTAGTTTTTAATGTTTTTTCTACATCACAAAATCCCATCTTATGAGTTCACATCAAGAGAATTGCATGCAACTTGATTATTCATTAGTAAAGCATGTTCTTTTTTATGATATATTTTTATTAATTGGTAACCTGTACAAAGTTGATTAAGTTAATTATGCAGTTAGTAATAAAAAGATATTAAATAAAATTTATGCCTCATTGTTTTTGTAGATCATAGAAATAAAATGAACAAAAGTTGAATTAGTTTTACATTATGAGTTTTGTTTAAATTATATGTCAAAGATATAAATGGTTATAATTACCACATCTTACATGTTTTAAATTTTGAAATTAAGTTAAAGCAGTTGAAAAGATAAAGTTTACATCAAAAGTAAAACCAAAACTAGATAGAGCCAATGAACACAGCCAGAACCAAAATTAAAGATTCGATTAAGACAATGAGTCAAAAGGTTTCTTATTTTTTTTTTGTCACCCCTATTCTTTTAATTACTTCTAACCAACAAGTTTGCCTATCTTGTTCTCTTAATTCCTCAGATGTCCTTGTTAACTCGTTCTCTTTTACTCCTCCACTATCTTTGCCAACTTTATTTCTACATCTTCCTTCTCTGACCAACTTACTCCTTTGTTAGAATTTGGTTTAGATAAGGCTTCTTCCTCTATTATAGTTATTAGCAAACCTCTCCCTCTCTCTCCATGTGCTTCCTATTCCCCTCTGAAAGACTAGAATTAAGTGGTTGGTGATAGAAAGCCTTCCATCAAGCTTAAGCTATTTCCTTTAGTAAAGAACTCTCCCTCCTTAATCATTTCTCCTCCTTTATAGGTTCTTCAGGCAGGTGCAGTGAAGTGTAATACTACGATTGTGGGTTTCTTTCGTGATAAATGTCCTAGATTTCCTTCAATAAAATCTTGGGTTGAAGCCCTATGGAATAAACTTGATTTGGAGCAAGTTAGTCACTAAGGAGGATTAATTCCTCTTCAAATTTTGGAAATGAAAAGAAATGACATAGGTAATGGATTCAAGTTCATGGCATTGGAGGGGTAAGACGATGTTTCTTATGACATGGAATCTTGTAGTCTAATTGGACAAAGCCTCTCTCAGGAATATCCCTCTATGGGTATTCTTCCATAATATAACCCTAGAGTACTGGAATAAATTGAGATTGGGGTATTTTGTGAGTATTGTAGGGAAGCCTTTAATACTTAATGAGTAAACTATAATTCTAAAGAAGATAGGATTTGTTAAAGTTTGTATTAAAGTTGATAGAGAAGCTAAACTATTGAATACACTTAAAATTCTTAGGTTTGGTGAGGAAGGTGAGTTAATCCGTTGGAGGTTTGGGGTCCAACAAAATCCATAGTAAAATATCTATTTCTTACTCTTAGAGACCTATCCAGCCCACTTAAACTAAGGTTTTAAGGGAAAAAAACTCATCTCTCTAATCCATACCTCTTTCCAGCAACAATTCTCTAGGTTCAGTGACACCTCATGTTTTTGATAAGATTAATATCCCTACTAATCATGATATCCCTTCCTCTTCATACCTACCAGTGGCTCTTTTACTAACATCAAACTTTCAAAATTAAATAGTCGTGTAGCTCCCACTCTTATAAGCTCTTATTCCCTCTACAAGAATTGGTTATAGATCAGTCAATGGATAACTTGCTCCTAATTTTTCTTATCAAGTTAGGGGATCATAAACCCTCAAACATCTTTAAAACCTAATGTGCAAGGGATCTAGAAAGTGATAAGAGAGATTCTTCTTCTCCTCAAG
>JANKOE010000002.1:24148564-24161364 GCA_026284465.1 Erythroxylum citrifolium | reverse complement strand
AACTTGTTATTCTAATAGCCAATTTACTTTTATATGGAATCAAGAAGAGGTTGACAATCTCTAGATGTTAATCTTATGAATGTGATAAAAACACCTTAACACTTAAATGGAAGTTGACCACTTTGAATCTCTAGTTAAAACGTAAAAGCTACTTTTATGTATATTAATGGCGAAGCTTGATAGCTTATTGAATTCTTTTAAGGAATTTAAAAAACTTGAATTGACACCTTATTAGCTCCATAAAAAAAACAGTAAAAAAAGGATTGATAATTTGTAGTTTATCATATTTATAGTAAAATTTGAAAGCTCTCTCTCTCCCAACTTACGGTTTCATTCGAATTAGAGCCTTCGTAAAAAAGAAAAAAAGAAAAGGTGATAATAGATCTCTTTGTCTCAAACCCTTAGCTCTCTTGAATAGGCTTATAGGTTCTCCATTGCTAAGAATGTTGTAGGAGTTTTTTGCGACACATTGGTATGCTAAATTAAGATGTTAAGACGGAAATCCAAACACTTTTGGGAGTAGAAAGAGAAAGTTTTAACTTAGGGAAATAAATTCTTTACGAAAGTCTACTTTCAAAGTACAACTATTGATTCCTTTACTTTTATGGTAGTTTCTAAATATTTCTTAAGTAATAAGGACTTTGTCAGCTACTAAACAAATTAGTTAATAAAACCTTGAGCCTCGATTTAAGTAGCTTAGGGATTACTTTGTGAACAATATTACAACAGATAATCATTCTATAATTAGTTAAAGATTAAAGATTTAAAACCTTCAAAATGAGGCAAATATGAGCTTTATTAACCTCACCAAGTATTTCCTCAAGCCAGAAAAAACCTTGAACTATTTTTTTGAGTGTTTGACCTATTAAACCCCAAGTTTTTTTAAAAGAAATGAGCATTATATCTATTTGGTCTAGGATCCTTATTAGGGTTTAGACTAAATAAAGCTTCCTTGATTTGTTAGCATGTGAAGGGATTGTTGAGAAAGTCAGCTTGCTCTTAAGTAATGACTTGAGTTATATATACAAATAGATCATGCACGGAACAATTAAGATTGTTGTTACTTTTAATGATTCTTTGAAGAATTTGAAAATTATATTTTTTAATTTTGTTTGATTAGTATAGAGAATTCCTTCTGCATCCTTCAATGGTGATATTTTGGTAGTGTTTCTCCTAAAAAAAATAGTGTGCAAGTACCTTACCTTTATATATCCTTCCTTTATTTGTAAGATTCTAGATTTTTATTTAATCAAAGAGTTATGCACATTCAAAGCTTCAATGTTGTTGAATAAGGTTGTCTTATCTTGTACCTTCAAAGCCTAGGTTATTAGGTTTAAGAAGACCTCTCGTGAATTCAGTTGAGCTTGAATCAAACTTCTTCTTTCATAAGGTTGGTGTTATAAAACTTCTATTTATTGAGGTATTTAAGCTTCTTCTTGATTGTTCTTACTCTCCTGGTGAATTTATAAGCTTCATAACCTTGAGTTCTAATTATAAGTCATTTCTAAATAGTCTCTTCGAATCCTTAGACTTCTATTGTGTAATTATTAATCTTAAATGGATATTTTCTCTTAATGTTGTAGATGGGAATACTAACTTCTATCGGAGTATGATCTGAGCATAATGGATTGTTGAATGGTTTGATTATAATGAATTGTTGAATACTATAGAGCTAATTCAAAGATTGACATCTAACTCAAATTAATAAGATCCTAACTAGTTTTTCTTTAGAAATCATGCTTCAATTGACTTATTATTCCAAGTGAACAAGTGAAACTCTATTTTTAAGGTTTGAAATCTTTAGTTGAATCAAGCATCTATTGAGATTCTTTCGTTATGATGTGCTTAGTGATTATTGATCATTATCCATTATTTGTCTAAAAATTATAGACATTTTTGGAGAAATCTAGTCTTTATTTTAGTTTGCAAGAGACCAAGCAAGCAATAATTAAGCATTTGCTATTTATTGGGGCAATTTAATCCCCTGGTATTCCAAACTTTCATTATTGTATTCTAGTAACTTAAGGGTTATTTGTACCTCTTTTCTTGGGCATTTTCCTAGGTTTCTTTCTGCTCGATAACACAAAACCATCATTGCATTAGGTTTACCAGGTATACATTAGGCTTCACTATTGATCAGCTAGTGTTTTAAGCCATCATGTTAAAAGGCCTCAGTTATAATAAAAGTATTTTTATTATCTATGTTCTTCTTTATAGTATGCAACTTATTCACAATATAAACTAATTCTTTTAAGGTTTCTCCTTACTCCTCTAGCTCAAGGATTTAAGTAGTTATTTCCTTGATTTCCTTAAGATTAAAGTGATTATGGTCTAAACTGTTTAGTTCATAATTTTCTTTTGAGTTGAACTTCCTATCAATAAGTCTCCATATTTTAGGTTAACGGTCTCTATTATGAAGTGATTTCTATCTCTGATTCTTATAACTCACCGACTTCATTCAATTTCTTCAAGCTCATAACAATGATGAGCTCTTTATCTATATTCACCTCTATGTGTATTCTTGTGTAGCTTAATCTTTTAAGTTATGCAATACACTTTTTAAAACAAATTTATATTGAGCTAGCTGCATAACTTAACTTTAATGTGGACTAACATTCTAAAGCCATGTTACAAAAATTTGTCCATAATAGAATCTTCTTCATAATCTATATAGAAAGTATCATCCATTTCTAAAACATAATTGATTTCGCTTGTATGTGCCAAGGTCTTCCTTCTAAAACTTTTATTAAGTTCACCTCATAGTTAAACTTGAATATGAACCTGTTATCTTCATTCATATTTATTGTTTCAAACCCATTTTGCTCTAATTGTTAATTGCCCCGTGTCTTTTTAAATTGAAATGCTAAACATTTATCAACGAAAAAACCTATAAAAGGTATTAAATTTGGTTACTCCTACTTAAGATCTTTTAAAAGAAGAGTTACAAATGTCTTGCCAAATATTAAGCCATCACCAACTACTTAGCTTTAATTAAGTGAGTCTAACACTTCTAAAAATAAGTAAGAAGTAGAAACCAAATGACAAGAGCCTCTAAGATTGCTAGAGAGGGAGACTTTAGTTACAGAGGAAGTTTACCTTGCTAGAATTCTTTAAAAAAAGAAGAAGATAGAGATTCATCAAAAGGAGTAAAAAGGCTTGGGCGATTCCTAAAAGATAGAAGTAGAAGGAAAGAATATGAAAAATTGGATTATCCTAAACTTTGGAGATTCGGAAAAGCACCTATAGATGGGCTTTGAGAGAAAGAAGAGCATTGCAAATTATTGAGAGGAAGTGGATGGAGTCTTTTGTCTCTATTTTGTTGCACTTCTGTCCATATGTTTTGACTTGCAAACTTAAGGATATTCAAAGAAAGTAAAGATCATTATGACTATTGTATATATTACCATATAGTTGTATGTACTGAAGTTTTGAATTTTTACAATGGAAAAAAAAAAGAGTAGACATTTATCAAACATGTGACGGGTTTTGTCACTTTCTGAGTATGCATTCACACAAAACGGGAATTTGCTTGCAAATCTGCAGCATTTACATGTGCCAACCTTTCGCATACTTCCGAGGCTCTGAGCAGCAAATCATGTGTTTGAAAACGGAAAGGTTTAGACATGCAAATGATTAAACATTTGAATGGCCAAAGTTTGATTCTTAGCGTGTTTGAATGTGTTTCGTAAGTGGTACTCTGACTGTTTATGTTAGGCAGATGAGTTTTTCCAACATTTATTTTGTCCTCATCAACACATTGTGATTTGCCTAACCTGCTTATATTCATTATTATGTCTAAGAAATATGTTTCAAAATCTTAATTAAGATCTAATACCATTGTTAATGTAGGAATATCATTATTGCCAGAATTACCAAGCAAAAGTTACCGTGGCTAGCTAGAATCTTCAATCTCATACTAACAGAAAGCAAAAGTTACCATGTTTAAAATTACTTTATAATTGAAGATTATTAAATAGCTAGGCTGTTGAAGTATTCAAAATGCAATGGTTTAGAAGTGTTCCATATTGTGAAGACTCAACTTGCTTGTGTATCACTTCATGGAAAGTGGAAACGGACAACTTAGCCTCACCTGTCACTAATTTTAGGTTTGCAATCCTCAAGTGGACATATCCATTTTCTCTAGTCAAGATTATGCAAAATTTAGAACCGATCAAATCTACTTCCAGAGAGAGGGACAGAAAGAGAGAGGGAGAAAAAAACAAAAAAGGAAGGAAAGCTGGTGAAGTCGGTTCAAATTTTATCAGAAATAGTTAATATACATACAATCTCAGCAGCTACAAACAATAATCGCCTTTTACCTTTCTTGTAAGAACTTTGCAGTTTTCAACTGAACCAGTTTAATATACATACATCTATAATAGTTTACGTCAATCCATATTTCTCAAGGGTTTGATGAACCTTGGACCATGCTTGTATATATGCAGATGACATTCTGAAATTTTCGTTATGAAACCATTTTGGCTAACCAAAGCTCACTGTAGTTGGATCTAGCCTTATGATCTACTGATTACGCATAGAATTAAACTTAACATCCCATTGGTTTTGTCTATAGATGTTTGAATGACATTCACAGCAAATCATATATATTACACATGTTGCACGGATGTTACAAATTAATTTCTGTAACCCAGAATGTTGACTTTGGTCCCTTTTTGTATTAATGTAACTCAACACTGTCAGTTAAACTTGAATACGAATCTATTTCCAACTAAACTTGCAAAATATTAAATGGGATTTTATTATTGATGGGTTCTCATGAAGGCTTTGAACCATTCTTGACTGCTCGATCTGCAACAACTGCTTCAAGCGTTAGACTATGATGGAATTTATTCAACACCAAATCTACTTGGTTCAAAATTCAGATTTCTGCCTATATAAATTATGGTTCATTCCTATATGTTCAATCATCTACTCCACCAAATAAATGGAGATATTATTCTTTGAACAGAAGATGGAAAGCATAGATAATGACATTCCTATAGATTATATTGACGTCTATTTCCAACTGTGAGTTACGAGACAAGTTGACTATTCTTGCATTCCTTCTTAAATCCTATGCTCCCAAAGGTCAAATAACCTCAAATAATGTCTCACTTTATTTCGCAGTTTTCAAAGGGGGTAGCTGTTTGATTCCATTATATCTACATATGATAAATAAAATGGTGCAAGATATTAAAATCAGAGATCTGACCTATGTATATATTCTGAGATGAGGATGAGTTTCCTGATTATGGTTTCTAGTTCACATTTTAGTTTCAGTTCGTTTTTCGGTAGTAAAGCCTGCAGGATAATAAAAGAGTTCTAGACACTTTAAAGGAAGTGATGACAAGTTTGATGTTAATTATATGGTGTTGAATGCTATAGTTACAAGTTGGCAAATAGTGTCAGGCACAGCAACTCGCCATATAAACATTTCCTCAAAGCCCATTGACCTATCCTTTGCAGGTTTCATTAAGCAACTACATTCATTGCTTAATTTCAGAGATGGTGACCCTCATGTCCCTTTCTTTTTCTAGCCATTCAGTATTGGAATTATCTTCAAGCTTTGTCTTTCCTTCTTGGTTTATGCTGCCTCTTACTTTAGGGATTCTTTGACACGGTAACAAGGTAGTTAAACTATGATTAATGTAATTACTTTTATCATTTGAACGTAGGCTTAGATTGTTAGATCATAAACCAAAAGGAAAGAGTGTCTAAATTGCCAAAGTAACATGATCTCTTGCGACTTTCTTTGCATCTAACACAATCCAATGGAAGATGATGTGTGTGAGTGTTTGTAATTGTCTCAACAACTATGCAAAATGACTTGGAAACATGGGAGTCTGTCAAAATCAAACTTTTGGGCAAAGTGGGCGTTGTTGATGATGAGGAGCTTATCATGAATTGATGTTAGTTGGTGCTTTTGGGGTCTTAAAGTGATGATATTATAAAATTCAGAAAGTATTTGAGAAACAAATCATGGGCTGAAGTCTTCTCGAGCATCATGTCTTGTGGTCCCTCTATGGTACGATCTTACCAAACCCATGTAGAAAAACACGAGAAATTGGAAAGAGACATGAATTGATGATAAGAAATTTTATAGGCCCACGCTGAGGCATGAAGAGTTAGACTTGACCTTGGGAAAAGCTCTTTAAGGACGTAAGACATATGTTGATGGTGTACCACACAAATCTTGATGAAGAAAAGTTCACAGTTTGATCTATTTGATTTCAGATTTGAACATTCAGACTTAATTAAAAATAACAAATCAAATTATATTTACTTAAATTCATTAACTGGAGCCTTAGAGATTCCGGCTCGATCCAATCCCTTAACACTCCTGCACTGTAGGTTGGGAATGCCACTCGTGTACACAGTTAAAGTTCTCAAAAGTCCATTATATGAAAGAAAGAAAAACTAAAAACAGTCTTTTGTTGGAAGTCCATGTTACTCATTAGTTGGGATGGACAGGGCAGTGATTGAAGCCCAAATACTACTACTCGTTAGCAAAATAACAGTTAAGAAAGTGTATGAACTCTAGTGTGAATGAATGTGAAGATGCAGTTGGACAAGACGAGAGCATGGACGTTTCCTGTTTTAGCTTCTGCATTCTGCAGTTTGATAGTTTTGATTTGATCAGGTTCTTGGCATGAGTGAAATCCATGCAAGAAACCAGAAATAAAATGAAAATCCAAACAATACAAATCAAAATCAACAGTGACTGGTTGAGGAGAAATTTTCTTTATCAGATTGTATATTAATCAAATAATCAATGTATTGAGATCCTTAGGAACATAATTTACAGTTTCCATATCCTATTGACTAGTCGCATTCCTGCAAACAAGTAGCTGATGAAGAACAGCATACCATAGATTCCTTCTTTCGTTGAATGATCAGAACCATGGTAGGAATGTAATAAGTCCAATATGCGTGCTTTTAATAGTGGGTAATCAGGTAGCGATTCTTGTATCCTCATCATCATCTGTACATCCAATAACCTTTTCTCAGTCACCTTCCATGAGATCTGCAATAGTGATCTTACCACAGTTCGTTGTATCTAATGAGTCAAATTGGTTGCTAATCAGCAGGATGTCTTTCTCGGCAACCTTCCCCATCTCTTTCAGCTTATATAGAACAAACTCAGATTTGCTGCAGACATTGAAAAAAACATCATATTATCAAGTGCTGATGCTTAGACCTTGTCTATAGCGAGAAGCAAGCTTACATCTGAAACTTTTAGATACATATCTAACAATGGTCTTTTTACCTTGTTATACAATAAATAGTAAAAATATACCCTGATGTTACATTTTAATCTATAACTTGTCATGGACTTTCATTCTCATGTTTAAAGGACGCAGATCTCTTGATTTACTGCTGGAAATTTTCTTATCCCATCACTCTATCACTTCCACTAGATCTTCCATTAAATTTTCTTATTGAGTTCTTCAGAATGTAAGTTAATGGTACTGTTAATATCGGCTTGTCATTATCATCAACTGCTAGAACCTGAGTCCAAGTACTGTTATGCTGCTTAGCGATTTTTGTTGAAATCTTTTCATTTCTAGGTAACTTTTATGTGTTATAGCTTTAATTTTGTAGGAAATAATGTTGATAGCATCTAACTAACAACAGCTATTCATTCCTAGCTTCTCTTTAAATGCTTCTGTTCTTTAGTTTGTGTAGTATTTGGTACATTCTGCAATTGGGTAGATAAGGGCATTGTAGCAAAATCAGTTTTTATCCGGGGGAAAATGTTATCTAGAAATAGATCTAATGTTCCTTGAGTATATATATCTACAACAACGTTTTAGTATAAATTTCATAAGATGCAAGGTCTAAAGAGATATAATAGTACACAGTTTTACTCATAAGTCCTAACTAATAGAGAAGTTGTTTTCAATAAAAAAAGAAACGATTTTAAGAATTATTTAAAGAAAAAAAGGTAAAAATGTAAACAATAATTGTACGAAAAAAGAATAGATAGAATAAAATACGAATATGAAAATTCAAAATAAATAAATAAATAAAGTAATAAAATATAATAAAAGTAAAAGTAAAAACAAAAATAAAAACAATAAAAACAAAAACAAAAACAAATAAATAATAAATAATAAATACAAACAATAATACTAATACTAATAAATAATAAAATAAAGATAAAAAACTCTTAAGAATACTATATAAAAATAGGATTAATTACTAAAAAAGTCAAATTTTCTTCAATTTTTAATTATAGCCCAAACTTTAAAAAGTAGCACTAAAATGTTCAAACTTTCAATTTTTTTCAATTCTAACCCGACGTTAATCTTATCGTTATCTTTACTGACATGATACTGTCACGTGTCAAGGGACCTGGCCTCATTAATCAGACACCTTAATGTCATTAGGAGAAGTGAGTTACATTATTAAAGCGACATCATTTTTTGATGATACTAAAATTCTAAGAGAAAACACAATAAGACAGAATCAAAAGAAACTAAATTGTGTTTGATGAGAAACCAAAGATATATCCTATTTATCATCCTTTGGTTTCTGTCTTTTGGACTAACCCCCAAAAATGAAACTTTTTCCCCCACATTTTAAGGCAAATTTAGTATTGGATGTGTAACCTTTAATGGAGATTTCATATTCGCTACAAGAAAAACAAGGAAAAAAAGTAGAAAATGAAGGGAATTGGGAAGGAAAGAGAGCAGAAGAAGCAAATGTTGGGCTTTTAATTTCCTCCATCATGCATTTCTCGTTACTTTCCTTATTTCCAAACGCAAAACACAACAAGAAGAGACAGAAAGCAAGCCTAATGTACCAATTGAGTTAAATCAAATCAAAACAAATTCAAATTAAACTGATAGGCTTAGCTTAAGAAGAAGAAGAAAACTTATCATTATCTAAGAGGAACATTGGCAACAAGCCTAACACCAACTGTGTCCAACCTTTTGACCATAGCAACAACCTTATAATTACCCTCCTACCAATGCCTCCACCATCCTCCTCCCAACATCCTTTCCTCTTTCCTCATTATCTATTACAATCGTAGTCGTGGGCCCCGCTCCACTTATAGAACACCTAAAAGCTCCGGCCTCCATAGTCGCCTTTTTATCACTTGCATCCCCAAAATCAATAACACTCTTTTGAGCTCCACGATCTTATCAGCTGATAACACCTTTCCTAACCTGAACAAATCCCCTTCCAGTATAGTTGCTACTAATGGCTTAGCTTGATTGTAATTCCACATATGGTGTGACATTCTTACTTTTGTTGGCAACGTCACCCTCAATTTCTTAGTGGGTGCCTCATGTTAGGGCTAACCAACACAAAGATCAAATCTTTTTCTATTCTAGGAGTATCATCAAGAAACGATGTAGTTTCAATAATGAAACTCCTAATGACACTAAGGTGTCTAATTAGTGAGGGTCCTTTGACACGTGACAGTTACATCAGCAAAGATAACGACGAGATTAACGTCGGGTTAAAATTGAAAAAAATTGAAAACTTGGACATTTTATTGCTACTTTTTAAAATTCGGACTATAATTGAAAAATTGAGGAAAGTTTGGGTTTTTTTTAATAAAACCTAAAAAATAATAAAGGAGAAGTACGATAGATAAAGGTATTTAGGCTAAATACAAGTCACACGAATCGAATGAAAGGTTCAAAAAACTTATGGATAAAGAGAATGACCTTTTCATGTAAGATTTTTTATTATTATCTTAGTTTGCCAAAGTCTCCTATTGAGAGACAAGTCCTTGGTAAGCTCTAGCCTCTTCCTAATTCTTCTTAGTTCTTCTTCTTCTTCTCTTACAATCCTTAAGTACAATCTTCTCACTTTTTTTAATTGGAGATTCGAGATGTTTCCTCTTAACATATCTAAACCACCTAAATTTTGTCTCCTTTAATTTACTATCTACATTTCTAATATTATCTTTATGATTGTTACAGTTTTGGATATCCTCTTTGTTCTTATATAGAGGAATTAGTGCACTAAATCTCCACTAATTCGTCAATTTTGCATACTTGAGGATCTTATTAAAAAGATTGGCTAGTCAAGTGAGGCCCTCTTCTCTTAGGCTCTTCCACACATTTATGGGTAGTTCATCAGGTCCTACTATTCTTCCACTTTTTATCTCCCTCAAAACTCCTTTAATTTCTTCTTTTGTGATTTTTCGGGGATAAGTGAAGTTCCAATATTTCTCGGACGTTCTAAGATCACCCAAGGAGATGGGAGATGTCATCTCCGCCTTCATTAAAAAGGTGATAGACGTATCTCTATCATCACCTCTTGATGTCATTTTCATCCATGATCACCTATCTTGCTTCATTTATTACACAATGGACTTGATCCAAGTCTTTCACTTTCTATTCTGTAACATCCCGTTATCCCGTGTTAGGGGCTAGAACCCTAGAATAGTGTGCATGAGAGTTTATTGAGAAGTTCGAAAGTGCATTTCATGCTCATGCATATATGACATATACGCACATGTGAATATTGATTTTTGCACATTAAAATAATTGTACATGTATTCATTGACATTTTTCGGGTATAATTGATTTATAAATATGATTATATTGAAAATTGTGATTTTTATAAGTTAAAAATTGATTTGGAGAGTATACTTACCGATTTAAAATTTTTAGTGAAATTTAGGAAATTTTCAAGTATTTCTGGATTAGGAAAAATGTCAAGTGGCAAGTCAATTGATGAATAATAGTAGAAATAAGAGTCAAATGACAGTGAAATTTTATAGACGACTTTGGGATTTATTGATAAATTTCATTGAAAATTGGGAGACAATTAGAGTAAAAATTGGAGTTGATTGGACCAATTTAACATGAGAACCTAGTTTAAACTCATATAAATTGGACATATAGCAAGTGACAAGTGTTACTTGCCAAGCCTAGTCTTTATTATATGATTATTACTTGAAAGACTATTAATCGTTTTGATCTTGCTTTCTTCTTCTTCGTCGTGACTTTCTTCATCTTCTGTAAGCTTCTTTACTTCCAGAAATTTTCTCACCCTCTAAATGCAAGCCTTGCTCTCACTTTTCACTTGCTATTTTCCTTTTGGGTTATCTTCTTCACTGTCACTGAAATACCTAACCCTACAACCTTTGAATATTGATGATCGTGTGATATTAGAAAGCTAGGGTTCATGAAATTTTGAAGAGTTTGGAGTTTTAAACAAGTAAGTATCGTATGGTTCTTCAAGATATGTAGAATGAAACATGCATCACATTAGTTAACAATTAAGTGTTTATAAAATGAGGATGTATATTTGCTGAAACGTGGATGAGAATTTAGGGTGTGCCGCATGTTTTGCTTTTACTTATTTGCTAATCAATATTTCATAAGATGTTATTGAAATGATTTTTGAGATAGAAAGATCATTGAAAATGGTGTAGGAAAAAGAGTGCAGAAAATTTATGAAAGATGATATGCGTATGCTCTATTTTTACCGTATTTACGTGAATCTCTTTGGGTGTTTTAGAGATGAACTAAAATGAGTCTAGAGTTAAGGAAAAAGGAGCAAGATGATGTTATGATATGGGAAAAAATTAAAATGAGAAGTTAGAGATGCAATGAAGGTGTCGAAGAAAATGAAGAAGTGCAGAAGATGAAAAAAATGCAGAAAATATGAGGAATGCGTGTTTGGTATGTTCAGTTTTTGATATTTGTAATTAATCATAGATTTTGATTTGTTTGTGTGGAGTTGAATTGAAATGGAAGTAGGATTGAAGAGGAAATAATGGAGACATAGGTTAGAAATGATGGGTTTAGTAAAAGAAATGAAGACGAGATTAAAATCTGTCGTTTCGTATGAATATGCAGAATATCGTCTGTCACGATCGTGCACAAGCACGATCATAACAGAGAGGGAGCCTCAAAGGAACTGCATGATCATGCAGAAGCACGATCGTGACAGAGAGGAAAAATGAGGTAGTGCACAATCGTGACAATGAGGAACCTCAAAGGAGTTGCACGATCGTGCTGAAGAGAACCTTAGAGGATTTTCACGATCGTGACATTGAGGAGATATTCGGGAAAGCATGACGATCGTGACAGAGAAGAATTAGCTGGAATTGCATGATCGTGACAACGAGAGTGCAGAGATATATAATAGTTTTGAACATCTTTCACTCTTTTGGCCATATCTTCTTCTTCCGACCTCTGAATGACTTGAAATTTGAAATACAAACTCCTCACACATTTTTTTTCTTCTCCACCAAAATTTATGGCCATCTGAATTCGTTAGGAAATGATTGATTGATGAGTTTAGGATGAAAATGGCGAAGTGTGTTGGAATATTGTTAAATGGAGTATTTTCGCTTAATAGACATCTCTATTTTGGCCATATCTTGATCTGTAGATATCCAGATGGGATGATTTTTGATTTAGATTAAACTAGAGACACATGGTTACAAATTGCGTGAAGGAATATAATTTTAATTATGTCTCTAAGAATTTCAAAATCTGGATTGAAAATTAGTACAGAGTACTGTCACAGTTTGAGTATAGTCTGAAATATTTTGTGTATAACTTGCAGAATACTAAATCAAATGGTGAGAACTTAGTGTCATTAGAAACTTAAGACTTTTGGGAACATTTTTTTAGAACAAGGTGATGCCTAAATACTTCATTTTCCTTATCTTAATGACCATGTAAAATGGACCCGAAAATATGTTTTTAGAAAGAAAAAAAGGTTGGAATGATCAATTGAGTTATAAACTTAGACTCAATTTGTTTTATTGAGGTGTAAACCTAAGTTCAAATTAGACTTATGTGAGTTTTGATATTTGAATG
>JANKOE010000002.1:24122771-24148464 GCA_026284465.1 Erythroxylum citrifolium | reverse complement strand
TCCTAGCAAAGCTAATGTTGTAGTTGATGCATTGAGTAGAAAATCATATAGCAGTGTGGCATAAGTACAGTTATCGAGGTTACCGAGCCTAGTTCAATTGAGAGCATTAAATATTGAATTAAATTTGGAGCAAAATGATACATTGATAACTATCTTGAAGTTGAGACCTGTTTTGGTTAAAAGAATCAAAGAGGCTCAGAGCAGAGATCCAGATTTAGTGAAGTTAATTGAGAAGTTGGAAGTGAATCCAGATTCTAAGTTTGAAGTGAGAGATGATACTTTGAGGTTAAAGCAAAGACTATGTGTGCCCAACTTTGATAATTTGAGGAAAGAGATTTTAGAGGAAGCACATTTAGCAACTTATGCTATGCATCTTGGTACTTCCAAGATGTATAACACGCTAAAACAACATTACTGGTGGCCTAGCATGAAAAAACATGTAGCGGAATTTGTTTCTAAGTGTATAACTTGCCAACAAGTTAAGGCCAAGCATCAGGCTCCAGCTGGAAAATAACATTCGTTACCTATTCTGGAGTGAAAATGGGAACGAATCACGATGGATTTCATTATGGGTTTGCCAAGGACTCCGAGACAACATGATGCCATTTGGGCCATTATGTATAGACTGACCAAATCTGCTCATTTCTTGCCAGTAAGAGAAAATCTTTCACTAGATCAGTTAGCTTAGCGATATGTGAATGAGGCTGTGAGGTTATATGGGGTTCTAGTGTCCATAGTTTTGGACAGGGATCCTATATTTACCTCAAGATTTTGGGGTAGTTTATAGAAAGCTTTGGGTACTAGACTGAATTTCAGTACAGCCTTGCATCCTCAGACAGATGGTTAGAGTGAGAGAACGATCAAGACTGTCAAGGATATGCTCAGAGCTTATGTTCTGGAATTTCAGGGAGCATGGGATAAATATATAGCTTTGATTGAATTTGCCTACAATAATCAGTATCATAACAGTATTGGTATGGCTCCATATGAGGTGTTGTACGGCAAGAAATGTCGTTCGCCTTTATACTAGGATAAAGAGGGTCTAAGAATTGTTGAAGGCCCAGAATTGATTCAGGATACCATTGATAAGGTAAAATTGATCCGCAACAAAATTAAAATGGCACAAGGTAGACAGAAAAGCTATGTGGATCAACACAGGAGAGATATGGAGTATTAAGCTGGTGACAGGGTATTTATGAGAGTATCACCTTGGCGAGGTGTATTGAGATTTGACAAGAAGGGTAAGTTAAGTTTGAGATATATTGGTCCATATGAGATCATTGACAGAATTGGACCATTGGCTTATAAGTTAGCCTTACCTTCGGAAATGGCTCAGATACATAATGTGTTTCATGTAAGTATGCTTAGGTGATATTGGTCGGATCCCACTCATGTGATACCAACTCAGGAGATGGAAGTCTCTAGTAATCTGAGCTATGTTGAGGAACCTGTGAGGATAATTGATTACCATAATAAGCAACTAAGACACCGAGTGATCCCCATGGTTAAAGTCCTTTGGAAGAATCATTCGAGTAAGGAAGCCATATGGGAAACGGAGGAGCACATGAGGAATCAATACCCCTACCTATTTGATCATTTAGGTAAGAATTTTTAGGGAAAAATTTTTTTTTAGGAGGGGAGAGTTGTAACATCCCGATACCCACGTTAAGGTTAGAATAGTAAAATATGAGAAATTTATGTGAAATTAGGAAAATGCACGTCCTGTATAAGGTAATTGTGACATGCACATTCATATGATTGTACATGCATTCATTGACAATTTTGGGTAAATTGGTTTATAAATGGAATTGTGGATTTAATTGGAGTGTATTAAAATGTGAATTATTGGGGATCAAAATTTATTTGGAGAGTTATATTATTATTTCGAAATTTTTGGTAAATTTTAGAAATTTTCGAAAAATTGGGGATGTTTTGGACAAATAAAAAAATAAAAAAAGGATGATAAAAGAAAAGGCAACATGTGGCAGCCTTGCATGTTGACACATGGCTCACATGTAAGGAACACACGTGGTTAAGAGTGTGGTTGGAGAGAAATTGTTAAGTGATGTTTTTATAATTTTGTTTTTCACCGAAGCAACCCCTTCACTAAAACTCTTCTTTAGCTCATCCACTGAAACATCAATTATTGAATTGTTTTTGTGCTATTGATTCAGTCTCACCTGCTGCAGACTTTGTGGAACCAGGTAAGTGATTTGTCCTGTTGTTCTAATATTGTAAATGAATGCTTCCGTGAGTTGTTGTACGAGGAAGCAATTCAGTGATGAGAGTATGGAAGATTATGTTTGAATTTTGAACCTTGGATTCTTAGTTTGTTGTAAGTTGTTGAGTTGTAAAGACGATAGGAAAGTTGGTTTATGCAATGGATGCAGCAGTTAGAAAGTGTAAAAGTGGGGAAAAAATATGGGTTTTCGGTGAAAAAGATGAAGATTTGCGTGTTAGAGAGAAAAGGGTGGTGGTTGCATGTATGGGTTATGAACTAGAGTATTTCATTGAATAACCCTAAGTATTTTGCCTATAACTTTTTCATCCGAACTCCGAATGACTTGAAACTTAGATCAATGGATTCCTAAGACATTTTTCTTTCTCTCCATGAAAATTTAGAGTTATCTGAATTGATTTTAAAGTGATTGATAGGATAAAAGTGTGGAACTGCTGGAATGATATGAATTGGAATATTTTCATGATCATGCTTCAGTATTCTAATTATAACCTGAGCTGTAGATTTCTGAATGAGTTTATTTTTTATTAATATTAAACTAGAAACATATTTCTACAACTTTTGTGAAGAATTCAAATTTTAATTCTATCCCTATGATTTTCAAAATTGGCATGACATTGAGTTTTAGCTTAGGTTGTAGCACTACCATGGACAAAAATTATGTCCCGTGGTTATTGAATAAATTGTATTGATGTGCACTGCTTTAGGCTGAGTTGTCTTCACCAAAGTTGTAGCTTATTCTCGTAGCTTTAAATTGGTATAAAGTTTGTAATTTTTGGATATCTGAGCTGAAAGATATGAGTTGTGCAATTAGAGGGTATGATCATGTACTAGCTAAAAGTTCAAATGTGTACAGTATGTGGTGTTTTGTACATAACTCATAAATTACTAAAGCAAATTGGATGATCTTGGAGTCAGTAGAAATTTAAGACATTGGAGAAAAACTTTCCAGAAGGGAGTTTTCCTTAATTTTGTCATTTACCCTATCAAATTAATTATGCAAAGTTGACCCGAAATCATATGGGTAGAAAATCTGAAGTGGTCAATTAGGTTATGAAATTGATGTCATGTTGTTTTATTTTGGTTCAAATTATAAGTACCAAATGATATTAATGAGGGCTTTGATATCTGGTCGATTTAATGATGAGAATTACAATAAGATATCCGGAATTGTCATTGAACATGTATTTTACATAGTTAGTTTCTATGAATGTGCATTAATTAATACAAAATTGTGCAATATTGTGATATGTGTATGTATTATATGTATAGAGGAGCACATTGAACGACCACATCCAGACATTGCTGGGACATCAAGGCAATAGCTGTTTGGAGCATACTGTGAGTAACCTAAGATGGTATCACCATATTGTTTTGTACATTATTGACCTGTATTGCCATCTTATTGAATTGTATTGAGTTGTGTTGATTGTGTACTGGATTTCGGACAATATTTTTTCGAGGCATTTTGATGCATGAGAATGATATTGGAAGTGCTACTTGAATGTAAATGCGTTTGCCTAAATGATTTTTTGATTCTCAACTTAAAGGTTGAATGCCAGACCTAGTCCGATGACCACAGCTACTGTGACTGTTATTGTAATTGATACTGTGACTAATATACTGTTATATTACATGCAAATGAAAGTGATTGAATTGATGACTGGATTGTGGCATGCACTTCATTCCAATGCATGTAATATAAAGGAGTTGTGACTGATGTGGCTTTTGATACTGTTACTAATATGAGCTTTAAGCTCCCGCATACGTGGTTCGAGCCTATGGCTCGTTGTGATCAATGAGTCACTGATCGATGTAAATTATGGATTTTGACTAACATTTTGAGTTTTAAAAAAATGTGTGATTGATCGTTTAGTGTATGATGCCATATTATGTACAGTGAAGGTAAGATAGTTAACATGTCATTTCTAACAGGCATGTACACGTGTATCCTATGGACACACATGCATATGTCAGTTGGATATGGGGTGTTACATTTTTGGTATCAGAGCATGGTTTGGCATCCATAGGGATATGTGGTGATATTAAGCGTGAAATGTTGTGGAAATGTTGGATGGTAATTTCGGTTATTATATATTACAGGTTATCCGACGTAGGTGAATAAATGGAACACTTAGCTGACCTAAGATCAGAAGGAGTCAGTAGGGAGTCGTCGGTATCTCGACCTGAGCGAGTGCCTCAAAGAATTCTTGAGAGAAGGGAAAGGAGGTACGAAAAATTGCGAAAGCAGGGAGCTGTAGATTTTTATGGCAGTACAGACCCTGCTGAAGCTGAGGGATGGTTAGAGGGGATAGAACGAGTATTTAATCAGATGGATTGTGAGTCGGATGAGAGTTTTGACTATGCCATTTCTTTTCTACAAGGCCCGGCTTATCAGTGGTGGAAGACTGTTCCTGGCAGTGCCACTAGGCCTTACACTTTGACTTGGGGAGACTTTTTTAGGGCTTTTAGAGAAAATTATATGCCTCAGGTATACATGGATAGGAAGATGAAGGAGTTCATGGATCTGAAACAGGGTGAAATGTCTTTCGCAGGTTATGAGATCAGATTTAATGAGTTGATGAGGTATGCTTCTGTCTTAATTCCTACTGAAGTAGAAAAATGCAGGAGATTTGAAGAAGGCCTGAACATGGAGATTCGGACAAGGCTAGCTCTTCCTAACATGAGCAGTTCACTAAGCTCAGAGCAGCCTTGATTCGAATGGAGCAATTGTTGAGAGACAGTCAGTCTGAGCAGAGATCAGAGACTGGTCAGAAGAGGCCCAGCGAGTCTCAGGGTGGTTCTAGCAGAAGGTTCAACAAATGTTCGACCCGGGCATTTAGACCACCAGCTGGACAGTCAAGATTCAGACAGAGGGGTGGTTTTACTCAAACTGGGAATAACAGGGGTGTAGCATCGGGACAGTTTTCAACTTATCAATATTGTGGGAATAAGCATAGTGGTGTATGTTGGAGGTTTACAGGAGCCTGCTTTCGGTGTGGCTCACAAGATCATCAAATCAGATATTGTACATTGATGTCTGAAGCACAATCCGGTGGAAGAGGGAGTAGAATAACAGAACCTAGTATTCAGCAGAGTCGAGCCAGTGGGACTGGACAGAGAGGTCGTGGCAGAGGCAGGGCGAGTTCTAGAAGTGTTACTGGGAGGACTGAGGTATGGAGCAATCAGCCGCAGTCTTAAGCTAAAGTTTATGCCATGATGAGATAGGAAGCTCAAGATTCTCCAGATGTCGTCGTAGGTGTGTTATCATTATTTACTTTTAAGGTTTATGCATTGCTAGATCCTGAATCTACGTAATCATTTATCATACTGCACATGACATCTAGATTGCATTGTGATAGAGAGTTCCTGAGATGTGGATTAACTGTGAGTACACCAGTTGGTACTACTACTGTGATTGGGAAGGTCTGTAAGAAATGTCTGATTAGAATTGACCAAGTAGAGTTGGCAGCAGATTTGATTGTTTTACAGTTGAAAGAGATAGATGTTATCTTAGGCATGGATTGACTCATTGCTCACAGGGCCATCATGAACTGCTATACGAAGGAAGTGATTTAGAGTCTCCTGATCAACCGAGAGCAGTATTTAGAGGCGTTAGCCAAGTAGTGCCAACCAAATTGATATCCTTTATTAGTGCTTTGAAGTTAATGTATGGTGGATGTGAGGCCTAACTGGCCCACGTGATTGATACTCGAGCCGAACAGAGTGTACAGGATATTCCTATAGTGAAGGAATTCTTGGACGTGTTTCCCGTTAAACT
Organism: Erythroxylum citrifolium; assembly: GCA_026284465.1. NCBI lineage: Eukaryota > Viridiplantae > Streptophyta > Magnoliopsida > Malpighiales > Erythroxylaceae > Erythroxylum > Erythroxylum citrifolium. The sequence continues at coordinate 24,142,444 of JANKOE010000002.1, read as the reverse complement.
ACCTGGTTTACCTCCAGATTGGGAAACGGAGTTCACAATTGACTTAGTTCCAGGTACTGCTCCTGTATCCATTCCTCCATATAGGATGACACCTGTGGAACTGAAGGAATTGAAGGTTTTGTTGCAGGAGTTGCTCAAGAAGGGGTTCATTAGGCCCGGTGTTTCACTTTGGGACACTGCAGTGCTGTTTGTGAAAAAGAAGGATGGTACTTTAAGGTTGTGCATTGATTACAGGCAACTCAATTGGATTACAGTGAAGAATAAATACCTGTTGCCTAGAATTGATGACTTATTTGATCAACTACAGGGAGCTCGAGTATTTACTAAGCTTGATTTGAGATCTGGGTATTATCAGCTAAAGATAGCAGAGGTTAATGTACCGAAGAGTGCTTTTAGATGAAGGTATGGACATTTTGAGTTCTTAGTAATGCCATTTGGGTTGACAAATTCCCCAAGTACATTTATGGCATTGATGGATAAGGTGTTTCAACCCTACCTGGACCGGTTTGTAATTGTGTTTATTGATGACATTCTAGTATATTCGAGAAGCAATGAGGATCACGCTGAGCATCTGAGAATAATTTTACAGACTATGAGAGAAAAATAATTGTATGACAAATTCAGTAAATGTGAATTTTGACTGAATCAAGTGATATTTCTGGGTCATATCGTAATGGGGCATGGTATTCAAGTGGATCCAGTAAAAATTGAAGCAGTAATGAGATGGGAGACACCGAAGAATGTATCAGAGATTCAGAGTTTTCTCGGATTAGCTGGTTATTATTGGAGGTTTGTCAAGTGGTTTTCTTTAATCTCAGCACCTCTGACTAAACTTCTGAGGAAGAATGTCGCATTTAGTTGGAATGATGAGTGCCAGAGAAGTTTTGAAGAGTTGAAACATCGGTTGACTACAGCACCGATGTTGACTATTCCATCAAGATTTGGTGGATATGTGGTATGCAGTGATGCGTCACATCAGGGATTGGGATGTGTATTGATGCAGCATGGCAAGGTGATAGCCTATGCATCGAGACAATTAAGGTCTGACGAGATGAATTATCCGGTACATGATTTAGAGCTTGCAGCAGTAGTTTTTGCTCTAAAAATTTGGAGACATTATTTATATGGCGAGACATTTTAGATATACACTGAGCATAAGAGCTTGAAGTATTTATTAACCCAAAAAAAGTTGAACATGAGACAGAGAAGGTGGATAGATTTACTAAAAGACTATGATTACACAATTGAATATCATCCGGGGAAGGCTAATGTAGTGGTTGATGCTTTGAGTAGAAAGTCAAATACCAGTGTAGCTCAAATCTAGTCATTGAGGTTACCAAGCCTGATACAGTTAAGAGCTTTGAATGTGGAATTGAATTTAGAACAAAGTGAAGTATTGACAGCTACATTGAAACTGAGGCCAATGTTACATGATCGAATTAAAAAAGTACAGAGTAAAGATCCTGAAATGGTGACGTTGATTGAGAAAATTAAGAAGAATACATATTCTGAGTTTGAATTTAGAGATGATACATTGTGGCTAAAGTAGAGACTATGTGTGCCTAATGTTGATGATTTGAGGAAGGAAATCTTAGAAGAAGCTCATATGGTCGCTTATGCTATGCATCCTCGTACTACCAAGATGTATAACACATTGAAACAACATTTTTGGTGGCCTGGAATGAAAAAGCAAATAGCGGAGTTTGTTTCAAAATGTGTAACATGCTAGCAGGTTAAGACCGAGCATCAGGCTCCAGTTGGACAATTGCATTCGTTGCCTATTTCAGAGTGGAAATGGTAACGAATTACTATGGATTTTATAATGGGATTGCCTAAGACTTCGCGGCAGAATGATGTGATATGGGTTATGGCGGACCGATTAACTAAGTCGGCCCATTTTATACCAGTACAGGAGACCAATACATTGGACCAGTTAGCTCAGAGATATGTGACTGAGATTGTGAGACTGCATAGAGTTCCAGTGTCTATTGTATCAGACAAGGATCCCAGATTTACTTCGAGATTCTGGAAGAGCTTACAGGCAGCTATGGGCACACAGTTAAATTTTAGTACAACATTTCATCCTCAGACAGATGGACAGAGTGAGAGAACTATCAAGACTGTTGAGGATATGCTCAGAGCTTGTGTTTTGAAATTTTAGGGAGCTTAGGATCAATACATAGCATTGATTGAGCTTGTTTATAACAATCATTATCATAGCAACATTAGGATGGCACCATAAGAGGCAATATATGGCAGAAAATGTTGATCGCCTCTATATTGGGATGAAGAAGGTTTGAGAATGATTGAGGGTCTAGAACTGATACAGGATACGATAGAGAAGGTGAAATTGATTAAGAGTCAAAAAAAGCGGCGCAGGATAGACAGAAAAGCTATATGGATCAGCATAGAATAGATATGGAATATAATGTTAGAGATAGAGTCTTTCTGAAAGTGTCGCCTTAGCGAGGTGTATTGAGGTTTGGCAAGAAGGGTAAGTTAAGTCCGAGATATATTGGTCCATATGAGATCATTGACAAAATTGGACCATTGGCTTATAAGTTAGCCCTACCTGCGAAAATGGCTCAGATACATAATGTGTTTAATGTAAGCATGCTTAGGCGATATCGGTCGGATCCAACTCATGTGATACCGACTCAGGAGATTGAAGTCTCTAGTAATCTGAGCTATGCTGAGGAAGCTGTGAGGATAATTGATTACCATAATAAGCAACTGAGGAATCAAGTGATCCTAATGGTGAAAATCCTTTGGAAGAACCATTCAAGTGATGAAGTCACATGGGAAACGGAGGAGTACATGAGGACTCAGTACCCCTACCTATTTGATCTTCCAGGTAAGAATTTCGAGGATGAAATTTTTGTTAGGAGGGGAGAATTGTAACATCCCGTTACCCATGTTAAGGCTAGAATAGTAAATTATGAGAAATTGATGTGGAATTAGGAAAAAAGCACGTCATGCATAAGTTAATTGTGACATATACATTTATTTTGCACATTCATATGATTGTACATGCATTCGTTGGCATTTTCGGGTAAATTTGATTTATGAGTGGAAATTGTGGATTAAATTGGAATGTATTAATTATGATTTGGCTATTTTCATTTATCACACCGCACATGGCATCTAGATTGCATTGTGGTAGAGAGTTCCTGAGATGTGGATTAACTGTGAGTACACCAATTGGTACTACTACCATGATTGGGGAGGTCTGTAAGAAATGTCTAATTTGAATTGACCAGGCAGAGTTGGCAGCAGATTTGATTGTTTTACAGTTGAAGGAGATAGATGTTATCTTAGGCATGGATTGGCTCGCTACTTATAGGGCCATCATGATCTGCTATACGAAGGAAGTGATTTTAGAGTCTCCTGATCAACCGAGAGTAGTATTTAGAGGCGTTAGCCAAACAATGCCAACTAGACTAATTTTGTTTATTAGTGCTTTGAAGTTAATGTATGGTGGATGTGAGGCCTATCTGGCCCACGTGATTGATACTCGAGCTGAACAAAGTGTACAGGATATTCCTATAGTTAAGGAATTCTTGGACGTATTTCCCGCTGAATTACCTGGTTTACCTCCAGATCGAGAAACAGAGTTCATAATTGACTTAGTTCCAAGTGATGCTCCTGTATCCATTCGTCCATACAGGATGGCACCTGTGGAACTGAAGGAATTGAAGGTTCAGTTACAAGAGTTGCTCGAGAAGGGGTTCATTAGGCCCAGTGTTTCACCTTGGGGCGCTCCAGTGCTGTTTGTGAAAAAGAAGGATGGTACTTTGAGGTTATGCGTTGATCACAAGCAACTCAATCGGATTACAGTGAAGAATAAATGCCCGTTGCCTAGAATTGATGACTTTTTTTATTAACTGCAGGGAGCTCGAGTATTTACTAAGCTTAATTTAAGATCTGGGTATTATCAGCTAAAGATAGTAGATGTTGATATACCGAAAAGTGCTTTCAGATGTAGGTATGGACACTTTGAGTTCTTAGTAATGCCATTTGGGTTGACAAATGCCCCAGCTGCATTTATGACATTGATGAATAAGGTGTTTCAACCCTACCTGGACCGGTTTGTAATTGTGTTTATTGATGACATTCTAGTGTATTTCAGAAACACTTTCTTCTAGACAATTGTTCCACTATGTTTCTAGTTTATAATAACACCAAAATTGTGCAATATTGTGATATATGTATGTATTGTATGTATAGAGGAGCACATTGAACGACCACATCTAGACATTACTGGGGCGTCTAGGCAATAGCCGTTTGGAGCATACTGTGAGTAACCTAAGATGGTCTCACCATATTGTTTTGTACATTATTGACCTGTATTGCGATCTTATTGAATTGTACTGAATTGTGTTAATTGTGTACTGGATTCCGGACAATATTTGTCTGAGGCATTTTGATAAATGAGAATGATATTGGAAGTGCTACTTGAATGTGAATATGTCTGCCTAAATGATTTTCTGATTCTCAACTAAAAGGTTGAATGCTGGACCTAGTCCGATGACCATTGCTATTGTAACTGATATACTGTTATATTACATGCAAATGAAAGTGATTGAATTGATGACTGAATTGTGGTATGCACTTCATTCCAATACATGTAATATAAAGGAGTTGTGACTGATGTGGCTACTAATACTGTTACTGATAAGAGCTTTAAGCTCCCGCATATGTGGTTCAAGCCTATGGCTCGTTGTGATCAATGAGTCACTGACTGACTAACTGAGCCTAATAATTTGGGATACTGTAAAAGCACACAGTCACAACAAAATAAAAATAAATGTGAGTTTCATACATGTCGCATTCGCATCAAATTTGAATTCATTAAATGATTTGCAAAGTTGTGTGAATTTTGTTATATGATTGAACTGTGTATTTGAGAAATGATTTAGCTGTGATAGTATTTAATACTTGTTAAGTGGAGTTAAGCTGTATGATTACATGCTATGATTGATCTCGTTTTATGTCATGAGTGAACCATCGGGGATGGTTACTCTACTGAGTTCGCAAAACTCATCAAAATTGCACCGTTGCTTTTCAGGTTCGAGAGTGAGACGACCTAGCTTCTAAGACTCCGTAGAAGCATATTTTGTACAACTGTTACAGTCAGATTTGGCTCAGAGGTCGGTCAACTGGGGTTGAGGACTTAGCTTTTGTTTTCATGTTTATTGTATTTGGTGTGTACTGAGTTGTTTAAGCTCATAGGATAATGTTGTAAACCTTAGATGGTATTGTGTTGTATGAAACGATGTAAATTATGGATTTTGACTAATGTGATAACATTTTGAGTAAAAAAAATGTGTAATTGATGGTTTAGTGTATGATGCCATGTTATGTACAGTGAAGGTAAGATAGTTAACATGTCATTTCTAACAGGCATGTACATGTGTATCCGATGGACACACGTGCATATGTCAGTTGAGAATGGGGTGTTATAGTCCCTTATCCGAAGAGGATACAAGGCTCATTTTACATAGTGGGCCTTAGGCCCGTAATCACTGTCTGAGCTTGAGGCTCTTTCACTCATTGAGATTTAAGCTGTGATTGGTGGCTACTCAGGTCAAAACTGCCATCATATTTTATGCATTCATGAAATGGAATGCATCATTCACACTCAATCACTTTCACATATCATCGGACCTTATTCTGGCATTCAACACAATCAATCACATTCATATAAGCATTCAGTAGTCAATAAATACAAAAATTCAAACAAAACAAACAATGAATTGAGACCATCTAGGTCTACTCACAGTACGCTCCAGATTAGCATTTGTTTCCAAATTTTGGAAATGCCTGAATGTAGATGTTAACCTGCACATCACAATTATGCAATACGCACATTGCACACACATTATTAATTGCACAATCACATAAACATTCTGTTTTATACATATGTATATGTGTAATGTATACTGCATGTTCAATGACAATCCCGAGTATATGTTCTAAATTCACATCTTATGCTCATTCCCAGTTTATAATTCATATATGTCTAATTGAACTTAGATTTGCACTTAATTTGTACATGATCATTCTAAATTCTCCATTCAATCTTTACCATTTGTATGTATCTAGCTTATTCATAAGCTTACACCTCAAGAACACTTGGTTACTCTATATCATAACTTAATTTCCCGTCATCTCTTTTCTAACCTCATATGATCTCATAATATCCGATTCTCATTCAAATAGGAATCCAATTGAAAATCCCACAATGTAAAATCACTAAAATTGATTCTAGAATACTTAAACCCAAGCTTTTTCCAAACTCCATGAACTAGAATCCTTCCAAAAATCCAAAAGATTCAAAATGATCTTACTTTGGTTCTTCACCAAATGAAGAGATCTTTGGCTCAAAGGGAAGCTCGTCTCTTCCTCTACCTTTTTCCCTTCTTGAACAGCTCCAAAATCTCTCTTGAGGACTAAGAAAAATTAAACCCTAGCTTGTTTTCTCTTCTTTCGCTCCTTCTCTTCTTCTCTTCGTATTTCTCTCTCTTCTTCATGACACTCTCTCTTTTTTTCTCTTCAATTTCATTCTTCACTCTTCTTAAAATGCAAGACAACACTTCTTCTTCCAATTATGCCCTTAATGATTGAGAATTGTCCAATTTGCCCTTCCATTTATGCCTTATGTCTTTTATGTTTAAGTGTCTTGCCAAAAATACCCTTGAACATTCTAACATAACACTTTCTTCTAGAAAATGTTCCTCGTTGTCTTAAGTTTCTAATGACACCAAAATCATTCAATTTGGTTCAGAAATATGAAAGTATTACCACAACACTTTCAAACTGTTCTTATATTGAAACAATATCTATACTTAAATTCCACCCAAAAATTGAAAGTCTCAGAGACTGAATTAGATTTCAATTTCTTCATACCATTAGTAGCTCCATGTCTCTAGTTTATTTTGAAACAAGAATCATCTCATTCGGAGCTCTGCCGATCAAGACATCATCAAAATACCGAAGTATGTCCAGCGAAATCATACCAGCTCATACTATTTCAGCATATTCCCTCACTTTCCTTCAATCAGCCTTTTTCAAATCAATACCATATGCTATCAAATTCTATGGAGAGGTAGAGAAATGTGTTAAGGAACTATTGATCCAAGAATCACTTCAATTTAAGGTCGGATAACAAGGTTATGGCCAGAAGAATTAAACATGGTTTTTTTTGTGTCCTCAATCATACAAAACCTATCTTGGGACAATTAGCATAACTTTCACTAGAGATGTCGGATTAAGATCATTATTGAATAGTGTGAAAGAATACTCATAGATATACAACTTTTATGGGACCTCAGAAACAAATTTGATCATCTACAGGGTTAAAAATAGGAACAGATAATATGATGTCATTTATAGACAATGTGCCGTCATCAGACGATACAATATTGGGAAAAAATTGCCATAACTTTCCCTATAGACATCGGATTAGGGTGTTCTTTAGATGGTTTGAAATAGAAAGTTAAGATCTACAATTTTATGAAGACTAGAAGACAAATTAGATCATCTACAAGGTCAAAAATAGGAACAGGCGATATGACATCATTTATAGATGATGTGACATCATCAAACAATACAAGATTGGGAAAATCGCCATAACTTTCCCTATAGACATCGGATTAGGGCGTTCCTTAGATGGTTTGAAATAAGACTTCAAGATATACAACTTTCATGAAGATTTCAAAGACAAATTCGATCATCTACAGGGTCAAAAATAGGAACAGACAATATGACATCATTTATAGACAATGTGACGTCATCAGACCATACAAGATTGGAAAAATTGCCATAACTTTCCCTATAGATATCGGATTAGGGTGTTACTTAAATGGTTTGAAAGAGGACTTCAAGATCTACAACTTTTGTGAAGACCTTGAAGATAAATTCTATCATCTGAAGGGTAAAAAATGGACCAAACAGTAGTGTACAAAAGGTCAAACATAGAAGAAGTAGAAGTCAAACATAGATGATATGACGTTATCACAGATGATACATTTTACATATGATATGACATCATCACAAATGATATGATGTCATCATAGACGATACATTTTACAGATGATATGATGTCATCACAGACGATACGATCTATACTCCTGAACATCTCCATTTATAAAGACCATAACTTTCAGCTCCAATGTCCAAAATTCTAATACTATATAATGTTGGAAAGATAAAAGAAAGATCTACAACTTCCTAGAAGATAACTTTGTCTAAATCTATTCAGATCAATCCAGAATTTCCCTTGAAGTCAGAACACGAACTTTACATTCATCCACCAATGTACTGCACCCAGTTTTCAATTTTATGACAAATTTTGAGATTATTAAAGACAGAATTTAAATTTGATGTCTTCATAAGAAATGTATCCATATGTCTCTACTTTAATCCAAATTAAGAATCATCTAGTTTAGATAACTAGAGAAAACGTTGTGACTAAAAGACTAAAGCATACTCAGTGAACATTTTCCAGATCAACTACCCATTTTGTTTCAAAAATCTTTCCTTAACACAACTCATACCAAGATCACCTTTTCTACTTCATTTACTCCTCATTCTCAACTCCATTTCAAATCAATATCATCCATAAAGAAATTATAGTCCATGATTAATCATAAACACTAATAACAGAATATACATATATATACATATCCTTCATCAACTTACTACACATATTCAACTTCATTTTTGCTTTCGTTTTACTTCTAACTTTCACCTTAATTCTTCCCATTTCAAAATCTCTCATCCACCAAAAACGCTAAAGCAAAACAAGAATCTATCCACATTTTTCATTCATTACTCTTGTCTATTATTTCTTATTCAAAAATTTTCATTCATTTGTTCTAACTTTTAAGAAAAGTTCGGGGTACAACAAAATTTGTTATATAATCTTAAAATTTTAGTATTTGTTGCATGTCTATTTAGATAAAATGAACAAATGAGTAATATCTTACATTTGTAATGACTTATAGCTTACATTTTAAAGTGAAGGTGTTATGTGTTATAAGTGATAGTATTTTTTCTTCATATATAAGAGTGGTATTAAATGTATGAAGTTATGTTATTATATGTATTAAGGCATAGTATTGAATGTGCTCAATCATGGTATTCTCACATTTAATTGAAAGTATTACATATTTGTTATAAGAAATGATATTTTTTCTTCGAATTAATAGCATTGAATGTATTGAAGAATGATATTCATTGTACTCAATTATAATATTCTTATATTAAAGTGAAGGTTGTTACATAACTATTATGAACAATGATATATTTTGTTCATATGAGTGGTATTGAATTTATAAAGTTATGATATCATATATATTGAGGCATGGTATTCATTATGCTCAATCATAGTATTCTCATATTAAAGTGAAAATGTTACTTATCTATTATAAGTGATGATGTTGAATATATAAAGTTATCGTATCATATATATTGATGCATGATATTGAATACGATCAATCATAGAATTCTCATATTAAAGTGAACGTGTTGCATATTTGTTATGAGCAATCGTATTTTTTGTTCATAAGAGTAGTGTTAAAGGTATGAAGTTATGGTATTGTATGCATTAAGGCATGGTACTTTTTATACTTAATCATGATATCTCTAAAAGTTTATAACTTTTAATTTCCTCTTATTAGGTAAAAAAATATTGAGTGTGAAATTATGATATTAATGCATTTTACCTGGTTGGGAAAATTTGCAGATATGTTAATTATTTTATTTTAAATTAAGCAACTTAGGAAATGCATTATACTTCTAACATGTGGGTATTAATGGTCGTGTTTCTTAATACATGCTTTAAAATATGCATGTGGTAATGGTCGTGTTAAGCTCTAAGCATATAGGCAAGATGACTAACTACACACGTTATGAAACACGTGTTATGGGGTCTATTTTTATGTACACACCTAATAAAACGATTGTATTTATGCCCATATTCAAATATAGGAGATAGAGTTTAAATCAAGCGTTATTGCAGTTATCTTAATCAATTTATCAATTTTGTATTGCTACATCTTTAACATGGCCCTGTTAATAAGTATGGTCATAAAGTAGTGTTTTTTTGGTTTAAATGTTAATAATAAAAAGTTGATGTATTATATAAATTTCTTGAAACTCATGTCATATTTCATTAATGAGAATTAATGATAAAATGGCTTAACATTTGAGCTTGGAGTTCTTAACACTACGTTAGTTTCTTGGCATTAATTTGTTATATATGAGGGTTTTTTTGTATAAATTAAGCTATTATTTCACCTATTCTTTTTTGTAGTTGCTTAATTTATTGTAAAATTTAAATTCTAATTTATTAGGTCTACATTAACCAAAATTTGAAATTTGTATGACTAAATATTGTGCTAATCAATTTGCAAAAGATAGGGAGTAATACATGACATAAAATATAGGGTATTTCTTTTTGTGTTACCCTGTATAGCATAAATGGAGTTCTACTTTATGTAAGAAGAGCTTCAGTTGCATGAAATTAATGCTTTAATTTAAGTAAAGTTAGTACAAAATATTATTTGTTATACTATGTATGACAATTTCAATAAAATTTGCATTTGTTATAAAAGGAAATTTTTATTGAAGATATGACTAAAAAGTTCTTATATTAATTTCATGCCTTTAACTAATGCAATTATGATTATGTAAAAGGTATCATTTGGTTAAACATTTCATTCATTGTAGTCAATCTAAGGTCATTGGTTTATTTGATAAACTGAAAATAAATTATCTAATTATGAAAATGTTTATTAAATTTAGTTGTTACATGGTTGGGAAGTCTTTCATCCTCTATGAATCATTCAGAATGTACCATGTAGTATGAAACACAATATGAAATGTCTCTACCCTTATTCTAACTCAAAGCATAGATGAGTATATTGAAGTTCTTAAAGGATTATATCATTGGAAAATAAACCAAGACCTTGTTATGGGTAGAGTGAAAAAAAATTCTAACATGAATTAAAAAAAAGAGAGTAAAAGACAATAAAAGGGCATGTCAGGATTACTAGCTCCCTTATATCTTTTCATTTAATAGAGAAGGACTAAGGTTTCTTCTAGGTTGAATAAAAATTAATTAATTAAAATTGTAGTCTAACCATGATTACAATTATAAATCATAGTTAAAATTAAATAAATTAAATCTACTTATAATTCATCTTTCCTTTTCTAATTAATCATGTTATAGTCAGAGATCAAGATTAATATATAGTAATATTTCATGACAATTATAATACTAGGAATGTTAAAGTGATTTGACTATAGTTGTCCATTTATAGTTATAACATATAATGCAATTATTTTATCATCCAATGTTCCATTTAAAGTGAAGTATGAAATTACTGTCTACTTTATTTAAATATACTAATATTTAATTTTTAGAAATTATAATCATATTCATTCTTACTTAGTTAGTAACTGAATTATAATTGATATTTGAAATTAACCATTAAAATATCAAATCATTATGCTTATATAAATTCTTAAATTATTAGTAATCAAATATAGTAGAATGTTACTCTTATAAAAACCTATGAAGTATCTTCTTAAGATTTATATGATTTCACCTTGTTCTTATGAAGCTTTTGATCAAAATATTAAACCTATTAGTAGTAATTATATTTTATTTTCATCAAAACATGAATTGAAACCTTCCTTGGTTTAATAATTACCTTCCTTTCCACCTTTATGACCGTTTCCATCTAATGAAGGAGATGGTGCTCCAATTACAACTTTATCCTTCTTTTACCGAAATCAACAATTAAAAAACATAAATGTCAATCATACCAAATTAAATATCATAATCATACATAGCATCCATAAAGACTAGACCATATATGCTAATAAATTATCACTTGGCCACACTAAAAGCTACAAATTCTTACCTAATACCATGAAAAGCACAAACTAATAACAACATATTGTCCTTTAATCCATCCCTCACCAACTCAGTCATTTTTAATGGACTCAACACCTTAAAAACCATGTCCAAATGCATGTTTAAACATATTTATCATAGACCTAAAATATACATATATAAACTCTATAAAGATAAAGAGGAAGATAAGAGCGACATTGTTAGCTTACCATGTCTACTTTTAAATTTTTAGTAGGTATGTCAATGCAATTATACCTTATTTCATAAGCATCTAAAAAACAATGTGTTGAAAGAATCAAGAAATATTTGGGTTGTTTGCTTTTGGCTTCTATTCAACACTAAGAAATGAAAGAAGAAGGTGTTACATTCTATTGGGTGCATACAAAGAAAATTATTTTATTACCCATCTTAATATGAATTATTGTACACAAGCGTATACCAATCAATTTTTTGTTTTTCACACTTTCCCTTAAAATTTTCTAACATGAATATAGTTGACCACACAGACATATAGACATATAGTTAAATGTGTCTAATATAATCTTTAATAAAAAAAAGTTTAGTACATGTATATATGTCAATTCAAGTCGTTCACATTATCTGTTTAAAATTTTTACATGAATACAATTGACCATATAGACAAGTAGTTAACCATATCCAACAAAAATTTTAATAGATATAATTTGGTACGCGAGCATGTGCCAATCTATGTCTTTCAGATGGTCTCTTCAAAAATTCTAACATGAATGCGGTTGACCACTTGGACATGTAATTAATCATGTTCAATAAAAACTTTAATGGAAAGGTTTTTTAAAGTTTTTAATACACAAGTGTATGTCAATTCATGTCCTTCTTATAATCCTTTCAAAAATTCTAACATGAACATAGTTTTTGTTAAATTATGTCTAATAAAATTTTTAATGGACATAGTTTGGTACAGATGCATATACCAATCTATGTCCTTTATATTATCCCTTCAGAATTTCTAACATGAATACATTTAACTACATAGACGTATAGTTAATCATGCTATTAACTGTGGACATGTGTCAATTTGTGTCCTTCACATTGTCCCTTCAAAATTTTTAACACGAATAATATTGACCACACGAGCATGTAGTTAATCATGTTTAATAAAGCCTTTAATAGATACAGTTTGGAACATGAACATGTACTAGTCTACTTCTTTCACAGTTTGCCTTTACATAGGCGAATGTATTACTTATCTATAATGAATTATCCTATTTTTTGTAAATACAAGTGGTATGAGATGTATATAATCCTAGTATTGTGTGTTCGTTGATGCTTGATATTGTTTGTACTCATTCATGGTATTCATATATTTAAGTGAAGGTGTTGCCTATTTTAATACGTAATGTTAATTCTTATACATAGTAGTGATATTGAATGTATAGAATCTTATTATAGTTTGTACTAAGGTACATTATTCTTTGTATTCAGTTATGGTATTCCCATTATAAAGTGTAGGTGTTACTTATTTTTAATGAGAGATGACCTTTTCTGTGCATAAGTGTGTTTTGAATGTAGTGATTCCTGGAATAGTTTATATTGTGAGATAATATTCTTTATCCTCAACCATAGCATTCCCATTTTAAAGTGTAATTGTTACTTATATTTAATGAGTGGTAGTATTTTTAGTGTATAGTATCGGTGTTACATAAATTAAATACTTATATTGTTTGTATTAAAGCATTGTGTTCTTTGCTCTTTGTTATGGTATTACCATATAAAAGTGAAGGTATAACTTGTTTTTGATGAATAACGGTAATTTTTATACATTAGATGTCATATAGTACGTAATGAGACATGGTATTACTTACACTTATTTTTTGTATGATATTCTCTAATATGTAAGGAGTCAAGTGATGGTATTTCCTATATAGTCTTGGTACAATTTCATCACATGGTGTTAGTATTTTTTAAAAAAGCTTATATCTTTTACAATTTAGAGATGTGGCATTTGAATATTAGACTCAAGTTTTTTTAATTTGTTAATTATAATGTTTAATTCAGAAAATTGTATTAGTAGAGATAGATGACAATATTATAGAGTTTCTACAATTTATTTCTTTGTCGATAAACATATCTTTGTAGAAATTCAACATATGGGCAATAAAAATCATACTAAAAAATATATCAACACAATCTTTACGCTAATTGTTAAACAACGATCTGCAATATAATCCTTAACAAATACCACTATATTAATAAAAATTATCTATATTACATAACTATACTATTAAATTAATACAATAAATGCTAACATATGTTCATAATTGAAAATACACACAACAAATAAACTCAAAACTTGATTGCATATTGGTCGTGAAATGTTGCTTAAATGGGTTTATTTAGTTGAAGTGCTAAATTTGCTTATTATTGGCAATATAGAGCTTATCTAGTTAAGGTGCTCGAATTGCTTATTGTTGGAACCCATTACCAGATGTCCAACCTCTTACGAAAAATGCAAACAAGAAAGGATAAAACCTAACAATAAAATCAAGAAGTTTCGAATCCCTAACCCACGAAAATCAGATTTTTTTTACTTTCATAAAATCAGATTTTTCTTATTCTCTCTCAAAGAATTCTTCCAATCACCATTGTTAAGCATGAAATACAAAACCTTAACAATCAAGCCCTAATTAACTAGAAGTTTCGTCCACCTCATCCCTTCATTAACCCAAACGACACTCTTCATCCTTCTTTCATTTTGCTTCATTTTGTTCATTCATTCTCTTTAATTGTCAATTCTATGGACCCAAGCCCAATTGTTTCCATGCTTCTTCATTTATTTACAATTTAATTGGACCTAGCTCACTTTCTTCTTTAACTCTTCCCTTATTTTATTTCTTCTTCATTTAAATAACATTGAAAAGGGCTAAAAGCCCACTTTATTAACATATACAAACCTCCTAATTTACCCTTTTAATTCAACTTATTCTATTTAAATTCTAATAACTTATAAAACTCTCTCCTTTCATATTATTCTTTTTGAATAACAATGCATCACAAAATTTCACTAAATCCCTTCATCTAATAATCATAACCTACACAATAAAATCCTCGATTTATTCCAACCAAAATAAAATTATCAAACTAAAACCTCAAAATAATTTAAACATGCTTAATGCGAATCGGGGCCCAACACTTATTGTTGGCAACATGGAGCTTATCTTCTTTCATCATCAATGCCTCAAGACTTCTTCTTTTCCTTTCCATTAAACTAAAACTAAAATATCAATAACTATCCATGTATAAATGATACACTCATATTTTCTTATCTTTTAGTACCTTAACACTTAGTATTTCCCATTTTCTGTACAAAATGATTCACTTATCTTATTTTGTAATATCCCATTACCTGTGGGAAGGTTAGAATAGTAAATATAAATATGAGTGATCAATGAGAACTTAGAAATGCATTTTCATGCTCATGCATAATATGTCATATACATACACATGAATAGTGAATTTTTCTACACATGAAAATAATTATACATACATTCATGAATAATTTCCAGGTATAACTGGACTGAGTTGTGATTTTGAAAATTTTGAGAAATTGAATTTATTTATATTGGAAATTTTATTGATTAGTGTGATTGTAGTATTTTTGAATTTTGGTGAACTTAGGATTTATTTTAGGAATTTATTGAGAATTATGGATTTTTATGGAAAATAGGAATAGGAATCAATGATAATTGGATTGCAAAGATGAGAATTAAAGTATTTATTTAAAAAGAAACTTGGTTAGAGCTTAGACATTAGGAAAGTGACAAGTGTCACTGACTTAGAAAGTTGCTTTTTATACTTTTATTAGAAGTAAGTTTTGACATCCGAGAGTTAAAAGACTAAGATATTTCCTAAGTTTCCTTCTTCATCGTCACCTTCTTCAAATTTTCTTCCCATACACAGAGTTTTCCATCAAACTCCTTCTAAGTGGTTTCTTTACTTTTCCTTTTCCTAGACCAAACCCACTTTGCTTTTCCTTTTCCTAGACCAAACCCACTTTGCTATTTGTGTCTTCTACCCTAAGAAAAACTAGAAGCTGGTCATTTTACACAGTGGAATACGTGATTTGTATAGAGTTTAGGGCTTGAAGATTATTGAAGATTTTGGAGTTTTCAACAAGTAAGTAATGAATAAATCCTTTAGAGTTTGAGATTTATGAAATAAATTTGATGAATTACTGTCATCTGCATGGAAAATAGTATTTATGTGTATATTCATGGATACTATGTTGTTGGGATAAAAAATTTGATTATAGTGTTAATTTAGTTTTGATAGATTGTTAGTGATTAGGTGATGTAAAAATGATTTTGGAGTTAGGGAGTATAGGATTAGTGTAGAAGATTAAAGTATGAAAAGGTAATATGCTGATATGCTCTGTTTTCTATTCACCGCGCATGTATATATATGTGTGTGTGTACGTGAATGGGTGAGAGTTTTAGAGATGATCAAGAAAATAGTTTTTGAGTTGAAAAGTAGTTGTAAAATGATGGTCTGAGATGTGAATGAGTGCATGAATGAAAGTTGACAAGAAAATAGTGAATGTGAATCAAAGTAGAAAATACAGAGTTTGAAAAATGGTGGGAGAACGTGAATAGGATGAAACGTTGATTTTTTTGGATTTCGATGGAACTTCGGTAAATTTACATTTTTAGGAGTAGTATGAATGTATAGTGAATGAGTTGAATGAAATGGAGTA
This sequence comes from Erythroxylum citrifolium, assembly GCA_026284465.1. Lineage (NCBI taxonomy): Eukaryota > Viridiplantae > Streptophyta > Magnoliopsida > Malpighiales > Erythroxylaceae > Erythroxylum > Erythroxylum citrifolium. Next base: position 24,125,789 of record JANKOE010000002.1, on the reverse strand, counting down.
GAAAGAATAGAAATAAAAACTAGAAGTGTTGGATATTAGTAAATGGAAGTCATCTGGAAATTTTCTGAGAATGAACAATAGAGAGTTAAATTTTTTATCTGAACTTCCATGAATTTACTGTGTTGGTCTAGGCAGATTTTAACAAAATTGTTTTCATGAAAGTTGTAGATCTTTCTCTTAGCTTTTCATTGATATAAAGTTTGTAATTTTTGGAGTTCTGGATCAAAAGTTATAAAGGTTTGAAGTTAAGATGTTGGAGAAGAAGAAGCAGAATTGCACCGTCGTGCTTTTTGGGGTTCAAAATGGATTTGCACCGTCGTGCTTAAGTTATAGTGAAAATGCACTGTCATGCTTGATAAATGGGAAAATGCACTGTCGCGCTTAAGCACGATCGTGCATTTGGGATTTTCTCTTTTACTGAACAGTCTTGCTTCTTTTGATCATATCTTCTTTGTCCGACCTCCAAATAACTTGATTCTTGAACCATTGGATTCATGATACATTGCTCTACCTCTCCAACAAAATTCATAACAACCTGAAATAAATTAAGGTAGATTAAATGGAAAACAAGGGACGGGTGGAGTGAGTGTGCATTTTAACATTTCAATGTTTTATTATCTTTCACCCCTGTGAATTATTCTCATACCTATGACTTTTCTCACACCCATGATTTATTGTCACGGGTGTGACTCCTGCGCAATCACAGGCGTGATTGTTCACTCTCACGCCTGTGAGTTAATTGCAAGAGTGGTGTTTAATTGTCTTGTCATGCTACAGTGCTCCTTAATAGTTTACTCTCTTGCAAACAAAACCATCTTGCTTCTTTCGACTATAACTTCTTCACTCGATGTCTAAATGATTTAATTCCTAGACCATTAGATTCATAAGACATTGAATTACATCCCCACCAAAAATCATAGCATTTTGAATTGATTTGGTTGGTGAATTTAAGATGGAAATGTGACTGTGCTGAAGTATGATAATTGATAGGATTAATTTACTGAACCTACTTCCGTGTTTTGATTATATATGGATCTATAGGATTCCAAATGAGTTGATTTTTGATTTGGAGTAAACTAGAGATATAGTTCTACAAATCATTTGAAGATGTTGATTTGTGATTTAGTCTCTAACATGTTCAATTTTTTACTAGAATTTGTGTATAGTTTACTGTTTTGGATAACAATAGTCCGAAAATGGTTGAGGTATATCTTCCAAATTACTGAACCAAATTGAGTGATTTTGGTGTCAATAGAAACATAAGACATAGAGGAACACTTTTCTAGAAGAGAGTATGACCAAATTACATCATTTTCACTTTCTGATTAATGTGAACAGTAGACTCGAAAGTGTAACTTGGAAAAATCTAAAGTGAGTCAATGAGAAAGGAATAGAGATTTTAATGGTTTTAGTGAGACATAAACCTAAGTATAAATTATACTTAGATGAGTTTTTGATATGAGAATGACTTTGTGATGAAATTGATGGTAAGATACCCGGGATTGTCATGAACATGCATTGTGCATATTTCATTTCATTCATATGTATTATTAAACACTTATGATTGTACAAATTGTGATATATGTGTATATTGTTTGATGTAGAGGAGCAACTAGAACGTTAACCTCCACACATTGCTGAAACTTTCAGGTATTAGCTTCGGGAGCAACTAGTGAGTAACCTAGACGGTTTCTTTCAATTATTGTTTGCTTAAATTCTATTTCGAATGATTATGAATGTGAATTGAATTATGTTGATTTCAGGACAGAAGGTCCGATGATTGTGAAATGTAGAATGTATAATGAAGTGTCGCTTGAATGTTATTGTGAAGAACTAAATGAGTCATGATATGATTGATTGAAAATGTGAGATGCATTCCATACATGAATGCATAATCAGATAATGAGAGTTGTGACCAGAGTAGCCACCGGTCAGAACTTAAAGCTCAATGTGTTAAAAGAGCCTCGAGTTCAGATAGGCTCACTATGTAAAATGAGCCCTGTATCCTCATCAGATAAGGGACAGTTATTAATGAGCCCGGTATCTAAAATGGATACGGGACAGTATAGGCAATCGGTAACAACAACGTAAGAATTGGGAAAGTCTCTCATGAGCATTTCATATGCATTTTGTTAAGTATGTTTGCTGGATTGAAATTTTGCCTATGCTTAAGTGAAAATGTAATACTGTGCAATTTTGTGAAATATTTGTTATGTGAAATGATGTATTGCATGAATTGAGTGAACCATCGTTGATGGTTACCTCATTGAGTTAGCAAAACTCACCAAAATTGCAACGTTTTCTTTTTAAGACTGAGAGACGACTCTAGCTACTGAGAGGCTCTACCAGTCGTGAAGATTGTGATTTGACAAGAGAGGTCATGGCTCAAAGGTTGGTCAGCTGGGATTTTTGGACGACTTAGATAGATTATATATATTTTCCTCTTTCATGTAGTATTTTTGTACTAGGTTTTGATGATATACATATAGTAAAGGTTGAAAGACACAATGTAGACTTTCGGTTTTATGCAATGAAATGAGGAAAAAGTTGGTTTTTAAAATATTGTGATTTTCTTAGGATGCTTTATAAGTAAATAATGATATGATGCAATGTGAAATGAATGTAGTAATCGATCGTAGCGCGCCATTATCGTTCGTAGGATATGTACCAGAATGACCTCCAGGCGTCACATACGGTAAGGGGGCATTACATATTTTGTGCTCTACAAGTACTATTGGACATTAAATGAATAATATGAGCTAAACAAGGTAGAATTAGCCCAAATAGAGTTCATATTTGGAACGAGGAGGTCAAAATGAGCAAAAATGGTTGAAGTTGTAGAAATCCTAATCCTACGAGGATTAGGAATCCTAATTGCACCAGGAATCCTACTCTGACTAGGATTTCCTATTTTGACGATTCGTGGCGAAAAGTAAAATCGGTGACAAAAATTATGGATGATGAGTAATCATAATCCTACTAGGATTAGGAATCCTACTTTGACTAGGAATCCTAGTT
>JANKOE010000002.1:24108373-24120662 GCA_026284465.1 Erythroxylum citrifolium | reverse complement strand
GTGTTCTTTGTTCTTTCATAGCTTTTAGGAGTAATTTGGTCACATAAATTAGCTCTAATAACCAAGTTAAAGTTATGATCTTGTTCTCTCATGATTTGCGGCAACCAAACTTGCTAACATAGAGTTGATTTCAATATGATCTTACTTTTAAATTGCTTTTCTGTGACATACATAGTTTTATTCTTGTTAGATTTCGTTGGTTTTACATATAGGACATTAGTTTATCATTTATATAGTTTAAATAACTTGTATAGATTGCATTTAGTTAGATTATTCTCTTGCTTTAATTATGTCCACTATTGCTTGATTATTAAACATATTGATTTGTTTGAACTGAGAGGATTCATACTTTATAGTTCTCCGTAGGAACGATCCCTACTTTCCCATACTACTTGTGCTAGCTTTTAGGGTTAATTTGTAAGGCCTAACGACACCTTATCAATAAACCTAAAATAATGGATATACAATAACCCAACAAGTTACTCACTCATTACCTTTGCATAAGTTGTATTTTAATGATGTAGTCATGTTTGATACCATTCAACTCGTTAAACGACATGTTAAATCTATATCTAAACAAATTTATTATAAACATAATGAGTGACATGTAAAAACATCATAGAAAGAAACGAAGAAAGGACATCATACATCAATTATCATGTTATATAGGTATTTAAAAAGTAATGAGATGAGATTTAAGAAAGATTTAAGTTCTTTTTTTAGGGTTCTATAAAAAAGAAATGAAAAATGAAGATGACAAAGATAATAAAGATATAGGGAAAAGGAACTTTAGGATTATCAAGTAAGTTTTCTAAATACAAATTTACTCATTCACTTAGTAAACTATAAAATTAGATAATTATCCTTATCATTATTACATCTATTTTAAAATGAAGAGTTAATAGCCAATGATCATGAATAGTTACTAGTTGTCAGCTACCTAATTGGGTTTGTAAACAATATAAAATCTAAAATTATTTAGAATAAATAAAATAACACAATTAATGTCTAAACTGGTATTTGTACTTATAGAGAATAATATTATGATTGGTATTCATACTTATTGAGAACAATATTATGGTTTATCTTTCGTGTATAAGTATATAATTGATTATCATTATCAAAGTATTAACAATCTTAAAGGCAATTTTTGAGTTATTATGCTTTTTTGTGATTTTAGGTCATATAAATACTTTTTAAAAACATTTAATGATAAGTGGTTTAGTCTTTTGTATTCCAAAGTCTTGACATTCTTAAATTGGCAAATCATAATAAAATCTTAAGATTAATTATGCATTTATCGTAATTCATATTTTGATAAGTGTATGAATGAAAAATTCATGTCCTTTTGGACATTAAAAAGAAAATAATTCCAGCCTTGTTTCTTTATCTAATGTAGTAGTTGATTATCATGCACTATTGTTTTTTTATAAAAAACCATTTACTTTATTTCTTTAATAGTCTATACATTAATCTTTAAATTTATTATGCAAATTTAAATCTTTTTTTCTCAATGAAATTTGCAATATTTCTAGCTAGTATTTTAAAGTTAAATAATTGAATTAAAAGAAATAAGAACATAAGGTTAAAAACTTACAACCATAAGCTCAGTAAAAAGAGTTACATAACCAAAAACAACCATCAAATGAGAAGTCTACTTGGTAACTAATTGTATAACATACTCCAAATAGAGCTAAAGTAAGCTTAGCTTAGAGATATACATGAAAACTAAAAACATTCTTGCAAGAGTTGAGTTTGGAAATCTTTTAACTTACGTTCTCAATCTTTGTTACAAATCCAAGTCTCCCTCTCATGATCATATCTCATATGTAACTCTTGGGAGGAATTAACAATGGTTATTCGAATTTATTGATAGTTGTGCGTATATGAAATTTCCCAACTTTCAGCCATATTTTTGCTTCAAAACAATTATATGCCAAGATTTATGAACTATTCTCTAATTTAATGGGCTTACTTTTAAATACAATTTTGTATATTAAGAAATAGTCCTTGCATACATTTTGATTTAGACTGACTAATATACAGTTGCATATTATTCCTAAATTGGAGAATTGCTGAACTTTAGTCTATATACCTAATGCAAATGTATATTGAAAAAAATAGATAGTTTATAATCTTAAGTTGTTACTTACGCAACTTACAACATAAAAGATAGCTATTATTTCCCCTTATAATTTACATTACTATTAATTGTTATTTTATAACAAATTGTAGGATGAAGGAGACCTTAAAAAAAACTTGCTTCAACCTAATACTAGCTACTAGCTAATGTTACGAATTAAGAATACATAGTATAAACTAGTTACTATAGAAGGAAAAAGTCATGTACGATTTATGCAAATCATGTTATATAGTCCTTCAACAAATAAGAAATAACTAAGCTTTTTTATTATATGGTGTTAAAGAAGTGCTCTAAAGGCAATCACCTTTAGCACTTATTGTACAAATCATTTTATGATTATTAAAGGCCTTTTTCATTATTTCAATGTTCATACATTTATGGATTTGATTTTGATCTTAAATTGATTTAATGAAGTCCTTGATATAAAACATAGCATGGAGGAAATCATGGTGAGATCATGATAATGAGAATACTATCATGTGTAATTATGTTAGTATCTGAACTTTCCCTAGTCATAGGATTAATGAGATGTGATATCATTAATCCGAATAGAGTAGCACATATTATACTCCTTGATTAGATCAAGCAGTAGATCTCTTAAGTTGTACACATAAGTTGTTTAGAGTTAACATGTGGATGCTTACTAAGGGTAGTAAGTACACTGGATTAACCTACTATGACACAATCATATAGATATTCTATTCCAGTGTCAATGATAGTCTCATCATAGCCATGGTACAAGTATCCTTTGACTTGAGGTGCTCAAGGATATCTTGGATAATGATCCTGTGCTTTGACTCCATTCATCGGTGCCTTTTAGGGGTTACTTATAGGATGGTGATGGGGTACAACTTAAGGTATTCGGAGATAATTGAGTAGCCAATAAAGGATTCACCACTCCTGAAAGAAGGAGATGATACCCACGGCCTTTTGTCGGGGTCATTACTCGAGAGTCTCTAGCCAAAGCAGATACGTGTCATGAAGAGAGTCTTCAATGATACATGGAGTAATGAGAACCTTAGGACAAGATCTAATATCACTTGGATTAGATGTGATGTAATCGGTCTAGTAGGAGTTGACATTTTAACCATACTCTAAACCAAATAGGGTATAGATAGTGAAAGGATGAATTGCATAATAACATTGCGTATGGAAGGGTTCGTAATCAAACCATTAACTTTTCGGTCAATTAGGAGTTATGACGTGTTACTAGATACCACTCTTGACTTACTTGAATTAAGTGTTAATTCAAGTGGCCAATATAATCGGGAACCCAATGGGTCACACACATAGAAGATTCGAAAGATGAGTAAAATGGTCTTGAATGATGATTCAAGATATGAGAGAGTGTTTCGGGATTATATCGCGATGTGATCATGGTAGAAAACATTGCATTGAATGGATTAAAAATAAATGTTGTTGGCTGCCAATTTGGTCATTAACTTCCTAAAACTTTCATTAATGCATGTTATCCATGGCCATTAATTTCTCATATATAACTTCCATTAATGCATGTTATTCATAGTCATTAACTTCTCATAACTTCCATTAATGCAAGTTATTCATGACCATTAACTTCCCATAACTCTTCATTAGTGATGGGGGTTATAGAAGGCCAAATGGTGCAAAAAAAAGAGATAATTTTCGTGCTTCTTGTGTAAGACACAAGTGAATGAAAGGTTCTTTCTAACACACACACACTTTTTTTCTCTCTAACTCTCACTAGAGTTCTTGCCTTTGCTAGCACAAAGAAAGAATTCTAGCCATCTCCTAATAAGGTTTCTTCCTTCTATCTTCATGTAGACTTTCATTAGAGACGATCTACATTAATCGTTGTGGTTTACGACAATCCAACGCGGAGAAGATTAAAGAACGAAGGAGATTGTTGGAAAGGTATGTAAACATCTTACATTTCATGTTTTTGTTTTCTATATCTATATGCATTAGTAGATCTGGTTTTTGAGGTTCCGTTCTATTTGTCACTGCATATATTTGATATATATTATGTATGAGATGCATAACCAAAACCTTACAGTGGTACCATAGTCATCTTGTGCCTTATTAGATGTAGAATACATGACATGTGAAAACTATTTTCATGGTTATGATAGCTTAGGGTCCTGTTTTGTTCGAAATTAATTATAGAAAATGATGTTCACGATTTTCTTTCACCAATTTGTTCATAAGCTGTAATTGAATGATTCAGTGTGATTGAAAATATTTTTAATGTGATTAAAATATTTAATTTCGGATTTACAAGAACATGCATAAAATCTGTCTTTTTGTTGGGCATGTGATGTATATTGGCTAAATTGATGAGGTTACACATGTTTTTGTGGAATTTGATTCTGGAAAATTTAAGTGAACGTGTTTGGGATGTGTTTATGTCTCTGTAATTTTTTCAGAATTATTAAAAATATTTTAATAATTTTATCAAACAATTTTCCAGATCTGGACATTTTTCTAGAAATTGTAGGATCTGTTTTGTTTGATGTTTTTATATGTTTATATTTCGGTTCTAGAACCTTAAAAAATATGTTTATGTGATAAAGATGTGTTAATTTGATGTTTGAAGCATGCCTAAATGATTTTGCTCGAAATTTGATTTCCAGAAAAATTTTAGAAGTCATATTTGTCGTTTTTGATGTCTTATTGATGCTTTGGTGATCATAATAATTTTTAGGTGATTCTTAAATCATTTTGATCATCATGAAATGACCTAGAGATGATTGGAATGATGGTTTGATGTTCTGAAAATTTTGAGAAATTATAGAAATTAATTTTGAATTAATTTTAATATAGCAATAGATTTTCTAGTAAGACTAGAAAAATTGGCATGTGTGACAAAATTGAAGTTGTTTAATTTTGGGCATCAAATAATTATTTTAAGGTAAATTAATTATGAATTATTTTCTAAAATTAGGCATTCATGTTAATTAGATTAATATTAATTCCAAGTAAAACAACATACAATAGTTATTTTAACAAAGTTAGTAAAAGGAAGATAGTAAATCTAAGTGTTGGATTGGACTTAGATCTAAGTGTTGGATTGGGCTTTCATGTTAGGATCCATAAGATGTCATAACCAAATTGATGTGTTTACATATATGCATTAGAGAATGTATGGTTAGGAGAATGTGTGGGCTTGCATAATGGATGATTATGGGCTATATATATATATATATATATATGACTAAGGTCTCATCTAATATATACATATTAGATGAGACCTTAGTCAAACCCCTCATTTAAAATATTAAAACTAATGCCTTCCTTTAATATGGTTAGAACTAGAGTCCTTTTAAAGTTAAGGTTCTTGGATAAATCCAAGCCTGCTTTACACGGATATGTTCGAACCATGGAAATAGAATTTTCGGATTAATGGATCGGTTTTAACTAGAAACGTTAGTTTCTTAAGCAAACTCAAGATCAATGTGGTGAGGGAGACCTCTAAGGGAACTCTGCAATACTTTTCCCCTTCCAAGTCAAATGATATAGAGATAGTGGCCTCGGAGATAGAAAAACTTCAGGGAGTAGCAAAGGCTTGGACCTTTATACTTGCAAGATTTTTCTGGTATAACTGGCCACCTTTCCTAATACTACAGAGATAAAGCTTAAGATTATGGAAAGGCAAAGGGCTTGAAGAAGTGTTATTAACTAAATATAACTTGGTTCTATTCAAATTTAACACTAAAAAAGTACCAAAGGAAGTTCTTGGAGTAAGCCCTTACCACCTACAAAGCACCTATATTTTTCTCCAACCTTGAAAGTTAGGTATCTCTCCAAATAACATCAAACATGATAATGTTCCTATTTGGATCAAATTTCATGGATTCCCGCTTAAGTCTAATCAACAAAAAGGTTGAGCTTTAATGCTAACTATACAGGGAGACGTGTGCATAGATGAAAACTCTTAAGGAAAAGAGTTGGATTTGTTAGAGTTTGCGTGAGTGTGAAACTAAGGAGCTACCTGAATTTGTACCAATCATGAGGTTGGGAGATGGAAACACACTAGTGGAAGACTCTATCCTCAATATTATGTTAGATATTTTCTTTTCTTTACTTTAATCCTATCTCGAAATCACAATTACAAATATTTATTTATTTTTATTAATATCATTTCTTACATATTTCTCATAAAATAGGACAAGAAAATGATTATTTAATTCGTATATAGTTATAAAATTAAGAATAATACAAAGTAAATAATATATACATTTATAATAAATAAATTTAATTTCAAATGTTATCTTTACATATTTTAAAAGTTATTATAATAGTTTTCATATGTATGCACTGAAAAGTATATATATTGTCAATATAAAATATATAAATTTTAAAAAACATTTATAAAATACGTTTAAATTATTTTAAGCTAATATATTTAGTTATGTAATATATAATTACTTTGTAAAAATCTAATTACAAAAGAGATTAATACATTATTATTTGTATCTTTATTAAATAAATTATAAATAAAATTTTCATATTTCTTTTTTATAGGTAATTATTATTTTATATTGGAGAAATTTTTAATTTTTTCAATTTAGTCCTAAAATATTTTTAAAATTACAATTCTAATTGAGATTTAACCAATATTTTAGTTACCAACACTGAGAGCTTTACAATTCTAATTGACATTTAATTACTTATTAAAGAACACTATTCACATATTTGTTGGAACAAAGAAAAAAGCATTTTTAAGAAATGTTCACAAATAATAATATACTAAGCTGCTTAAAATTAACCTCGTTATTACTATAACTCATCTTCATTTTGATCTTTATTCCTCTCATCAGATGCAAGCCTACACGTCAACACTACTGAACAATGTCAGGCACGTTAGAGCCAAAAACCTGCAATTGTCTGTCTTCAATGACGGACATCCAAGTGATGTTAAGTCTCAGTGTGTGTTGATTCCTGCGGTCAGTCAGGTTCAGACAAAAGCTGGCAAACTTTACCTGCATTCTTAATCACTTCTGAGACAGCGCAACAAAAATCTAATTAAAGCTCAACCAGATATCCACTAAAATTTTAAGCAGAGAAGAAATTGCCACTTCATCCATATCGCAAAAGGAGATAAGAGAGTCGTGAACAAAGATAGCTTGTCGATTATTTGCCGTCATGTTACGTGAGCAAGGTGCAGAGATCAGTAGTGCAACATAGGCTAAATGCAGTTGATCAGAAGTCAAAGAGCTAGCAGATATATCTTCATAATCCCCAAAACAATATGAATCTAAGTGCTCCTCGTCATAGATTAGTGCATCTAATTTTTCTTCTGACAAATCAATGAGAATGATACAAGGTTTCACATCCATAGTTGCCGGGACAAAAGGTACCTCAGTAATGTAGTATAATACCAAGATCATTTGTTACGTGTAAACAAGCAAATGCACTTACTGTTTCATGGGTTAGTGTCCTGGTTCAATGTGTTCAACTGATGAGAAAATAACCTTCGTCGTCTGACAAATGACAATATACCTGTAGTAATAGGCTCACCAACTTGTCGAATAGTTTTTCTGACTTGTGCATGAGACTCTACTTCATGTTTAAAGATCCTAACTAATTCTTGGAGTTCCAGCTTTCTAACTGCCACATCCTCGTCAATTATAGGTTTCTTCAGTCCAAGGTACATCAGCCCAATTGCAATTAGCACGATTCCCAATAAGAAAATAATGCCAGAAAACAGAGCAAATGCAAATGGAGATCCATTATTTCCTGGTATCCCATCAACATTGTGATAGCATCAGAAGTTGAAGTAGCCGTTATTATCTAAATAAATTGTTGGGTCAGTCTTTTGTGTTGGGCCAGATGATAGTCTTTATTGGGCTGTTATTTAGCTAGTTTTTTATTCCCCGAGTCAAGCACACTGTAAGCATTTCTTTTTCGTTTGCAAAGCCGATTTGCTTCCATCGGCTGAGGCTGTAACAGAATTTGTTGAAGATTTGCTATATAGTCATGGATATCCTCATCCAAAGGAATCCATATTTCGTACCGAAAATATCTTCTCTCTCTTTGATTTTCTTCTTCTCTCTCTCCCTAACATCCAAATTTCCCATTTTCCCCAATTTTTTTCACTGTTTCTTCTCTATTTCAGATTGCAAACGCATCACATTGATACCAAAAAGTCCAGTTATGATTGAAAGGACAAGGCCGCAGCCCCAAATACCCCTAAATTATGTGTTACTCTTAAGCTTCTGTCCTGCAGATAAAAAGTATGAAGATCACACCATAAACTACCTATTAATCAAAATTAATGTGTAATTCTTGAGAAAGGAATTGATCCTTTTCCCTTGAGTTTTATGGGGTCATTTAGCAATCAAGTGAAGGTCTGGTTGCTTGTGGTGTCTCGTGCCAAAAGACTTGAAAGTCTTAGCATAAAGATCGCAATTAGCACTAATGGTTGTGATCACCACAAATTGGAAGGAAAAACCCACATTAATGCATAATTGCATCTTTTTAGACAAGCCATTTTGCTTGGAAATAACTGGTAGCACCAAACAGAGGCAAGCATGAATGAATGCCAACTACAAGCTTATTTATATGATCAAAGGACTCTTTTAAAGAAAAATTAAAACTAATATTTCTACTATCAACCGATGGGAAGGGCCCCTTTGACCTACTTCTAGGGCCTCATAAGGAACGGATGCTGGATCCCTGCTCAAAGAGGTTCCATGTTCAAGACCTTAGATCTCTCCAAATAGGTCCTATCAGTTGGTAGACTTAACATTATGCTACAATGGGTGAATTTATTCAATAAATTCTGGAACAACTTCCGGAGTCTTTAAGTGATAAAATAATATCCAAGTAACTGCAAAAATTAGTGGATGGGGGAGATAGCTTTCTCCAGTCCAAACAACATTTTTGAAGGAAGAATCTTATTTACTGAGATTGGGAAAAGATAATAGAAAGCCAAATCATGCAACACAAACATGCAAGTACATCAAGCATATTTTACAACCATGTAAGAAAAGAAATCTTTGCCGCAAAAAGTGCAAAAAGCCAGATGTGGTTAAGTGTATATTAGCAGAACTTGATAAAATTAAGTATTTAGAAATATAGTTCAAGAGCGTAGAAACCTGCAACCAAGCTCGAACTGTGCTTTGCATGACATCTTGAATTGTAAATATGCGTCCGCTAACTGCTTCTTGCTCTTGAATCATTTCCCTTGTGCTCTTTCTTATTCCTTCTAGCAAGCTCCTTGTTATGTTGCCTCTTAAATGCTGAAGAAGCTCAAAAACAATCTCCTCTCTTGCATGGAGAGACCATTTTACTCTTATAACCTGCATCGCGCAAAGGAAAAATAAGTGAGCAGCTTACCAATGCCAAGTTTGGCTCACTTTAATCTACAGAGGAGAGTTCCTGATTCTCCTGCACTCACAAGTTACATCTGAAGTAAGTTGCTTACCTTTTATTTAACCCATAAAAATATAGAATTTTTCCTTGTTTCCCTAAAGTCTGCCCAAAACTTTTAGCCCTTTTACCTAAACTATTTAGATCCTTCACAAATGATGATACTTTCAAGCTGAATTAAATACATACCATCTTTAAAATACATATTTTACCATCATTCTGATTTCATCATTCGCTTGAGATTAGAGGCCATGAAAGTTAACAGGCTGATTGTAATATGCTCATAAACATGGACTCGTTAAGAAATGTTGGATGACAAAACCAAGGTTAGTCCTCCAGTTTCCCGGAGCCCTATGCCACCCTCCTCGAAGACTCATACTTGGTAGAAAATAATGCAACATATCCATTATAGCACCAGGATATGGTGGCATTGCTCATATTTGAATTCTTTGGATAAGACTGAACTGTATAATCGATAGAAATAAATTTGCATACTTCCAGGCATATTGTAATCATCTATTTAGAACTCTAATCTTGTAAGCTTAGCAATATTTCACCTTGCAAATATCTTCTGAGAAATTTGGCAAAATTGAAGGTGACACAATGCTATTAACTAAATGATTGTAGATTCAATATTCTGTCACTGTTTAGACGTTGGCTTCAATCATAGACAGCAGTCCCAGTTAATAGCAAGACATAGTCTGAAATTAAAACAAATTGTAAATAACTGACTACGTTCATTTTATACACCATATATCATGGGGTCACACTGAAACAGAAAAACTACAAGAGGGATAAAATTGCTCAACCCTAAAAGTACGGCAAATCCATAAAATCAATGACTCTACTATAAAGTACCTGGTTCTATGAACCATCAGTTCATTGTGAAAAGAAATAAATCTGCTCAAATGCTTGATGAGTCCTTATAACATCTCCATATTTTAAGAGATAAAGACCAAAATCTACAACCATAATTTGAAGTCCATTCTCTTGAAAATTCAACCGATATCTGCTCAAGGGACAACTCATATAAAGTTTTCTAACTTCAGTTTGAGGACTTTTGGACTACGCTTGGGTTCCCACCTAATAATTCAGTTAAACAAGTAAATCAACAAAAAGGAAATATTTGTTCCCATAGACACCTCCGGTGTATGTATTACATGGAAAGTATCTACCTGCAAGTATGATATAAATAAACTCACTTGAGTTGACAGCCTTCTGATCTCTTGGTTCAAGATAATACTAAAGAGATGCATGTACTCGTGGGCTCTCCTATAAGAAAGTGAAAATCATTTGCTGAAGTTGTCATGTATAGGTAAAAGCAGAGTCACGGTTAGGATAAAAATTTTCAAGTCAGTAAGATGAATTGTCCTGCTTGTAGAAGCACCTGTTCATGAACTTCAATTCAACTTCATCTGCTACCCCAAATATGGATTTGCGGAACAATCTAACAGGGAATAGAAGGTGAAAAATCCATCAAATGATGGCACACAGATGATATTGGTAAATATAGGGTAAGAAAATCGTAGAAGACAAATGACCCAGGAAATATAGACCGATATGAGATTACTGAGCCACTTTACAAGGAAAGAGTCAAAGCTTGTGCTGTATCGATATGCATTTTAAGTGCAGCTCTGAAGTTAGAGCATAATGTCATAATGATTAAAGCAACATATAGAGAATCTCCACTACTAAGTTGATGTAGAGGACATACAGCATCCATTTTATCAGTAACTAATGTGTTTGTAGAAAAGAAATTTACATGATCTAGAAAGAATTGAAAAGCATTTAGAATAAAGAAAATGCTAAATCCCTTTGTAAATACAGCATTCAGCGGGAAATTGCTTCTTGCTCAAGCTCTGTGGAAGGAGAAGATATTTTTAAATGGCAAATCTGTGTATATTAAAAAGAAGTTCCTAAGGCTATAAACAGAACAAGACATTTAGGGTATTACAGCATGTAGTCCCCATATGAGGCTTCAGGCTACATATCAGGCTTTCTTTCGAGAAGTCAGCCTTCAAATACATTCCGCATTTGTGTGTATATGAGTGTGCAAGTGTAAGACAAAGCAGATGCCAAAAGGTCCAGATAACTCTAGGACATGCCGACACAAGCAATTCTAGTGGAAGTGCAACAACTTAAAAATAAGAACGATGAAGTAAACCATAACCTATCATCCCATCTTGCAAGGCGACCGGCCAGATGTGCTATGACCTCGTGAATGCATCTTGGCATGCTAATGCCTCCAGCAGCAAGCAGTTCCTGATCACCAAAATCCTCTGAAAACTTGGGTCACCGATTTCAAAAACAGAAAAAGGAGATTTTCTTTTTCCAAGCACGACCTACCTGTAGTTCAGCAATATGATAGGTTCCCGAAAACAGGTACGGAGAAATATGTATTTGCTATTGATTTCTGTAAAGTGAATACAAGATAATCTGATTTCGAGGACCAGCAACCTCCCACCTATGGCTCACACACTCTTAGTATATGCAATGATCTCTCTCTCTTCGTGTCTATTGCTTATTTATATCAAGAATTTGTTAGGAATAATAGATTCAGTTAGCTGACAACCAATCATGAGATTGTCAGCTCCCCCCTCCCCAAATAACAGAACATATATCTATATCTATATATTTACTATATATGTTTTATACCTTTCTTGTTAGCCCCGAATTTTTTTTTATGACTAATTAAGCATGACTAGCTTAATTAAGTAAATTAAAGTAGCATAAGTCAAGTTGTAATAAATTAAGTAAGATAGCATATGTCATAAATGAAGTAGCTACTAAGCT
>JANKOE010000002.1:24079427-24096058 GCA_026284465.1 Erythroxylum citrifolium | reverse complement strand
CACGTGACAATTCTTGAGGGACTATACCGAACCCACATAACATGTAATTCATGCACTGAAAATATTTTGCCCAAAAAGGCACATTTTTTTGAAAGCTTGTTTTCATGCACATGGCATACTTCATATACATTCACATCAATCTTTCACATAGCAACTTATCAAATCATTCAAAAGCATTGAATGTAACAAATTTAGCAATTTCCTCACATCCATGACAAACAATAAAAGCAACATTTAAGAAGCCACTTAAAATATTTTATTTTCTTGATTTTGAAAACACATTAATGGCTCATTATTCAAGCTATAAACAAGAAACCCACCTCAATTCCTTGCTTAAAACTTGTCTCAAATTGCATTCCCCCTTGCTCCTCTTGATTCCTCTTGCCTCCCTCTTGATGTCCTTCATTACTAATCACAAAATCCCCAAATTCATGACATAAACCCTAATTAATAACCATTCAAAAATTGAACATCAATTTGGGCAAAAATCACTAAAATAAACTATAGAAAATCCAAAAGCCCTTTGAATACTACCACCTTCTTTTTCCTCCAACCATTTCTCTCTCTAGGATTCTTTTCATTCTCACACCTCAACACATTTCTTCAATAACAAGATGAAAAGATGAAAAACTAACCTTGAAACCCTTGATTTCTTGTTCTTTCCACGAAAATCCCTAGCTTTCCACAAAGTTCTTCTTCTTCTCTTCACTCTCACCGAAACTCTCTTCTTCTTTCTCTTCTTTCTTTTGTTTTCTTTCTCATTTTCGTAAACTCTCCCCCTCTCATACGACAACCACTTCATTTGTCATTTAATGGAAGCCAAATGACCCATATGCCCCTCCATCAAAGCCTAAAACCTTAACTCTTTAAGTGATGTTCCAAAATTGCCCCTGAACTTTCATTTTAAAACATACTTACTTTTGGACATTTTTCTCACCATCAAATTGAAGAAATTTGCCAAAACTTCATTCTAGAGAAATGTTTCTCATTGTCTTAATTTCATAATGCCAACAAAATCATTAAATTTGGTGCACTACACCAAGAGTTATTGTCCAAACATCTCGGACTGTCATTATGCTAACATATTTTCTAGCACTTTACTTCCATCCAAAAATTGACAATCTTAGAGGCTAAATTAAAATTCACTTTCTTCATACAAATTGTAGCCTTATCTTTCTAGTTTAATCCAAATTAATAATCACCTCATTTGGATAACTAGAGCAAAAATTATGGCCAAAATAATTTCAAACCGAAACTAAACCAAGACTGAACATTACATATTACTTCACTCCAGAAATTGAACATCTTAGGGGCTAAATTGAAATTCAATTCCTTCATATGATTTGTAGTCTCAAGTCTCTATTTTATTTTACCTCAAGAATCAATTCAATCGGATCTCCACATATCACGAATTTCTTAAAATATTGAACTATGTTCAGAAAATTTTCAACTCACTTTGATTAAAAACAAATCTCTTTCCATTTCTTTTCAATTTCATAAATTCTTCTTTCCTCTACACATAAATAATCTCCAACAATTCCTCATTTAATAGTCCTAGCTTACAGAAAGATTCGGGATCCAACAATGGTTGTTTAATTATTCTTATTAATTTAATTGTTTAACGTTTTTTATATTTAATAATTTTCTACTGACTCCTATTCTTATTATTAAAATTTTGATAATTTTTAAAAAATTATTTAATATAATCATTATATTGCTGATTCTTTTTAATTATGTTCTTAATATGAATAAGCAACAAAACCATATTTCCAAATATCAAGTTGCTTTGGAGTTGTATAAAAAAGAACGTGGATTAAAAGAATAGAAAGTGGCTGGTAGTTTGGCTTCTGAAATGGCTTTAAAACCCCATTTAAGATGTGAGAGTTCAAATTTTATGGATAAAACGGCGTTGTCTTATTTTTAGACAGAATAAGACAGAGGAAGATTCGACAGAGGATCTGCTCTCGCCAATTGGATCAACAATCCCATCAAATGGAGGTGCAGATGCTTTGAAGAACATCATCCGCTTTTGCAGCTTCTATTTGCTGCCAATTCAATGCGATGAAGCTTTTCCTTGGTTATTTCATTTTCAAACAATGCATCCTGGAGATTCAATTTTCAGGGGAATCATTTGAGTTGATACCTTGTGCTTAAAAATGTATATTGTCCGATCTATATGAAAAAAATGTTATTCGCTTGGGAAGGCAATTGACATGAAGATAATGTCAGTTGCAAAGTAGGCGGTGCGAAGAAGGCAAAAATTATTGTTAATGCTAGTTTGTTACTACTTACCCTTCTCCTAATATTGATCATTCTTTTTGCTTCTTGCAATAAAACTATTAGCCAAAAATCTTCTACTTAAGCTTAGATACTCGACCCAAATCCTGGGAAGTTGGTTGTTTATGAATGGCTGGAAGTGCAGAGCAAATCATATCTTCAGTTGGCTCCAAAAGCATCATGGAGAGGAACAACCAGGACTCTGAAAAGGGTAATCACGAAAAGTCGAGCATCGAAGCAATCCTTACAGCTTCTAAGTTGTCAAAGGCAGGTCCTCCGGGTTCTAAAAGTCATAGCATCAGGAGGCCTCGAGGCAGACCCGCTGGCTCAAAAAATAAGCCAAAACCACCGATTATTGTCACGCGAGAGAGTGCTAATGCACTCAGGGCTCATGCAATAGAAGTCAGCTCAGGCTGCGATATAAGTGAGGGATTAGTGAACTTCGCAAGAAAAAAGCAGCGTGGCATATGCGTGCTCAGTGGAAGTGGCTGTGTAGCCAATGTCACCCTGCGGCAGCCAGCATCATCAGGGGCCATTGTGGCCCTCCACGGCCGGTTTGAGATACTGTCACTGCTTGGATCAGTCTTACCTCCACCAGCCCCACCGGGAATCACGGGGTTGACTATTTACCTGGCTGGCTCTCAAGGGCAGGTTGTTGGTGGGGGTGTGGTTGGTTCACTCATGGCTTCAGGCCCTGTTTTGATCATGGCTGCATCATTTATGAATGCAACTTTTGATCGCTTGCCGTTGGACGATGAAGAGATTGCTGCGGTTAATCAGCATTACCAAAATCGCCGTCATCACCACCTTGAAATATCGGATCTGTATGGAGTGCCACAAAACTTGCTCACAGATGGTACTGCACCACCTGAGATATATTGTTGGGCACCAGGGCGAGCCATATCTAAGAACTAGATTCTCATCTGCCGCTAGTTTCTAGTATTGATAGACTACCCTGTATCAGCAATATCATTGTAACTTCACTTAGCATGCTATATATATATATATATAAGAAAAAGCACACTTATCTCCTCCTTTAAGGCCTATTTTGGTTATCTAACTAGAGACCCTGGTACTAGATTTAGTGGCTACGTAGTCATTCATAAATCAAAAAGTTCATTGATGAAGTCCTTGCGCCAATTCTTATATCAAAATTCCAGAATATCCAATATATGATAGATATCTTTGGCTCTTGGATGCAACCTTCCACTAGCTACGAATTCATGAACATTCCCATCCACTTCAATCAAACTACAGCCTGGTTCTTTCTCGATATTGTTTTCTTTCAAGGAAAGCCTTTGCCTTAATCCTTTCGCATAATGACCAGAGGCAGCATAGACATTAGACATGAGTACAGGACTTGAACTTTCCTTTGGATCCAACTCATTCACATGCTTTGCTGCTCTATTTGCAATTTCTATGTGTCCGTACTTCCTACAAGATGACAGCAAAGAACCCCATATAATGGCGTCTGGAACTATTGGCATACTTTGTATTAGCTCTTCTGCCTCTTCAAGAAGTCCTGCTTGGCCTAGCGCATCAACCATACAGCTATAATGCTTTATAGATGGTTTGATTTTATAGGTTTCTGTCATTAACAGAAAATAGTCCTTTGCTCTATCCACCAAGCCTAAGTGATTACATGCTGTTAAAGCACCAATAAAACTGACAGCATCTGGCTTAAAACTTGATGAGGATTTGAGTGTTGAAATCAATTGGATAGCTTCATTGTCACGGCCATTCATAGCTAGTCCTAAAATCATGGAGTTCCAACATGACAATGCCTTCTTGGGTGCACTCCTAAACACTTGAAGAGCCTTATCAATGTAGCCGCACTTGGAGTACATGTCTACAATTGCAGTAACAACAATAGGATTCAACTCAAAATTCTGCTTCATTAAATACTCATGAATCCATTTACCTTGCCTAATTGCTCCTAAGCAACCACAGGCATTCAACAAGCTCACCATAGTAAACTCACTAGGCTTAATCTTCTCCTGTTGCATCACACCAAAAAACTCCAAAGCTTCAATGAACCTACCATTCCTAACATACCCACTAATCATAGAGTTCCAGGAGACCTCAGTCCTCGATGGCATGTGATCAAAAATCCTCCTGGACTCATAGACTTTCCCATTTTTAGCAAGTCCCATTATCATTGTATTCCATGTAATAACATCAAATTCCACAGCCCCGTTAAAGACTCTTTTTGCTTCGCTCAGAAACCCGCTGTTTGCGTACATATGCAAGATAGTGTTTCGTATGAACTGATCATTCTGGATTCCCAACTTTATGACTCTCGCATGAAGCTGAACGCCTTCAGTGGCAAGGCCAAGCTGAGCATAAGCCTTAAAAACTGAAGGATAAGTCAGGCTTTGAGGTTGGATTTGCGAAGTAAGCAACATGTGATTGAACAGGGAGATTGCATATTGTGGAGTTGAGCTTTGGCAGAAGCCTCTGATGATACTATTCCATGCAAAAAGGTTAGGACGTGGTAGATGGGCAAAGACTAAGCAAGCATAACTCATGTCACCAGCCTGAGAGGTGCAAAATGCCAAGACACGGCTAGCAGCGATAGGGTCTTGGGCTAGACCAGTTTTAATGAGTTGGGTGTGGATCTGTTTGAGGTCTTTCATATTGGTGCAGCTTTTCTCTAGCATGGAAAGGTAAGGTTGGTCTGTGATGAACTTGGATATGGAAGTTTGTGTGATATTTACAGGGCAAGAACAGAGCACCATTTTCTATGGTTGGATTTTCTTCTGAAGAATGTGCTATCCTCTGTATAAGAAAAGGCAGATCGATGGAGCAATATGCACGTCCCGGACCTATTAACAACCTTTCCCTGCGAAAGCCCAGATAAAGGAGGAGATCAGCTTTGCCCTGTGGGCTTACCTGCTGGGACTGGAAGTGAGTAGTGTAGTCCACAGCCACAACCACTTTCTCCGTAGTTACACTAAAATAATAAACGTACAACACTGGTCACTTATTGAGTGTTGTTTTTTTACTTTCCATGATGGGTTCAGATTCTGTCTGCCTGATTACTCTCTTCCAACTATGTTTTTATCCCAAAGTTAGAACAAAGTATTTAGGATGGAGGATCTTATGCCTTTCATGATATGGTATTGATTAAATGGCTATCATAACATATTATAAATTAAAATACTATTATATACTACAAAAGATATTTGTATACGCTCCCTTCAAGCAATTCACGGCCTTAGAAAATCTAAGGACTTAGAAGTCACCGTCAATCAAAATT
Source organism: Erythroxylum citrifolium (assembly GCA_026284465.1). NCBI lineage: Eukaryota > Viridiplantae > Streptophyta > Magnoliopsida > Malpighiales > Erythroxylaceae > Erythroxylum > Erythroxylum citrifolium. The sequence goes on along the minus strand of JANKOE010000002.1, from coordinate 24,090,522 downwards.
CCAACATGATAGCATCTGTAAAAAGATTGATTCTGTATCTGTAGATTAAAGCGAAAAGAAAAAGTAATATCAAAAATAAAAGTAGTCTATCATCCACATATCATATATATTGTGGGTATCTAATTGATCAATAGTGCAGCGGCCAGATAGCAATTTGGACGGTTCCCTTTGATCATCCTCTCGGATTTAAATCATAAATTCTGATTTTTCTGTATATTACAATTCCCATAACTTGTACTGTTCGATCAAATCATACATTAGGGTATACAAAATTAAAATTCCTAACATAACTTGCGGATTTATGCACAACAAGTTATACTAACGTATCCATTTGTTTTTTCATTAATTTCTTTTATTTGCCTGCAAATTTCTGTGTTTGAACTGTCAACAGCTGAGATGAGCATAGAACCTTATTCTTCACAGACATAAAGAATCCTTGTCAGCTTCCATCTAGAGAAGAGATTTTGACATGGTAAAAGAAGAACTAATTAATAAAGGACATTCTTTTCTTTCCAGTGTAGATTAGTTGGTAGTTGGTAGCCATATCCAACAAACAACCCAACAAGAACATATTATTTCTGGAAACAAAATTCACAGACTGCGGAATCTTGAAGATTCCTTGTATAGATATCTCCTCAAGTTTGGAAGTACCAAAAACAGGAACCCTTAAAAAGTCCCTGTTCATGAAAGAGTTTCAACACTTAAATGACTAAGATAAGGGATAATCAAGAATCAAAAAGCATAAGCGCACACATTATAATCATCATTACAATCATCACTACCAGCTCACATATCAATCCTAAATTCCAATACTGTTCTCTTTTTCAACCTTCTTCTCACCTTTTCCTCACTTTTTCCCTCCTCCTTTTGCTTGCTCCCTCCTCTACACCCTATGTCTTCTCTCTCAAGTCTATGTCTCTCACATGCTCAAGTGCCCATTTATTCTACAAGATACATACATACATATATATATATATATATATTATACAACGCCAAAGGACCCAAATCCTCTCCTTTCCAACACGATCATTCAACTTCTGTACTTTAACTTATCTGTTGATGCTTTTTCAAACAAAGGGAAAGCTAAAGCAAGGTTAAATAAGTTCATTCACAAGAAGAAGAGGAGGAGAAGAAGAGGATCGGTTGTATAGGCAAATGGTTGGCAGAGTTTTCTACTATAAAATGTTTTTGTTCCTGGGTCTCTCCCTCGCTTCAGGTGACTTGAACTCTTCTAATCTTTTTGGTATGCTTCTGTATTCCAATCAGAAATTTTTGGTTTTGTCATTTCCATGCTACCTTATTAAACTCTAGTTTCAGAGTGATCTCTCTATCTTAAATCGTATGTGCACATTAGCAATTAGCATCTTTTCATATACAGCGTGCATGCATTCAGATTGTGTCCTCAAGCCAAAATTTCCAACTCCGGTAGCTCTTCTTCCATGTCTATCTCTTTGATTTCAAAAGTTTTGCGACTTTAGATGTTGGATATGGAAGTTGTTTGCTTTCCATGCGAGTCTGGTTCTCTTCTTTTTGTAAAAGTTATGATGCGAGAGAAAGTTTGCTTCTTTTCTTCCAGCTAATGCGTCTACCATGATGGTACTTACTTAATTTCAATCCTTTCTTTTCTTTTTTGTTCTTGGCTTGTATTTATTAATTGCAAAATGCTGGCATACAAGTTCCAGTTGGACAACAAGTTCTACCGTCATTTACTTATGTAGTTATGTCAGACAGTGCGAACTGCGAACATAGTTTCAACTTTATGACTTTATGACTACTTTTGGTCTTCTTTTCACATGATGAAATTGAGTCCTCAGTCCAGTGCTTTCATGGGAAAATTTGAATGATTAGTTCTAAGTTTAATTGAAGCACTGGTGCAATTTCAGGAAATGAATTTATGGAGAGATCAAGAAGTGAGTCACCTAACCACAGCCAAAAGGACATCACTACTCCAATAACCACAGTCCCTATAGTAATTCCTAAAACACCTACTTCCACAACTCCGACTCTTAATCCCAATTCTGACCCTGATACAGTGTCGCCCGCCACCACGACTCCAATGGTAACTCCGACCACGACAACTTCGCCAGTGTCCCCAGGAGCGAGTTGGTGTGTTGCAAGCCAAGGTGCATCACCTGCTGCTCTACAGGTTGCATTGGACTATGCCTGTGGCTATGGTGGAGCAGATTGTGCTTTAATTCAGAAAGGTGGAAGTTGTTACAACCCCAACACACTTTATGATCATGCCTCCTACGCATTCAACAGTTACTATCAGAAGAATCCAACACCAAGTAGCTGCAATTTTGGAGGAACTGCAGTCACTACCAGCACTGATCCAAGTGAGTAAACAATTTTCTACCTTCAAATAAAAGAGGCCAACTTAAATCTTAATATTATAAATAAAAAAAAAGTCTAATCAATGGAAGTTGGTGGCGATTGAATGGGCAGGCTAGAAAAGAACAATCATCACCCATAATTTTCCCATTGAATGGGACCATTATGTGCCTATTACCTTGCCCTCCTTTTTACCATACGGGCCATTTTTGGTGCTCTAGACTAGTTTGACTAGTCCCTGCTGGGAGAAAGTCTTCACCATTATGACCTTTACCTCTTTCTTTTTTTTCAGGTACAAGCACGTGTGAGTATCCGTCCACTAGGTAAAAGCTTTCGTTCTGGTACATATTACGCCTTTTCTTCTTAGAACGTTATTCCTCTATGTTTCAATTTGCAGAGTCTCTTAAAGGAGTTGCCATTTCACATATGATTTTGCAGCACAGCTTCATCAATCTTGAACACAACAAATACAAACGGTGAAACAGTTTTTGGTGCAGTACCCTTTACTCCTATGCCATCGGCAGCTGCCAGAATTGATGCATCTAACTCTCTACATCTCAGTTTCATGGTTATAGCTCTCGTTTTGTTGCCTCTCAAACATCATTTCTAGATGACGTAGAAGCTGGATTGTCAGAACCTCTGCTTGATTCACTCATTGCTGGTCTGTGTGCTTTTAGTACAGAGGAAGAGACAAACAGATTATGTACATTTGTTGTTTAGGGTCGAGAGTAGAAAAAATTAACTGCAGTTTGATGGGCTTCTTGTCTTGTTCCATACAAACACTTTACAGCCTAGATTTTTTTTCCCGGAAAACGATTGGCTTTTCTGATGTTATAACCAAATCATTAAGAGAGAGAGAGAGAAGCTTGTCAGATTTACATTGTTAGCTGTCGGGGTTGAATATGGTTCTCGCTGCTGTGTTGTCTTGTGATGCAACTTCCGTAAGAGAAGGACAACATAAATGCATATAAAACAGAAATATCTTGCTTGTTGAAACAAACCAGCTAACATAGGATTCCACAATTGAGAACAAGTAAATGGAATGCATAATGCTTGCTACTTGAGATTAACAATCATTTTGTGCAAACGTAACAGTTCCGGTACCGGTTTCTAACTTAGACCGGGTATTAAGGAAAGTCAAATAGTTCTGGTAGTTATCTAATCACTAAGAATTCATATAAAAATGTAAAAAACAGTTATATTAAGATGCAACTGGTTTACAATAAATTTAAGATTTAAACCAATTGGTCACTCGTCAATTCAATAACAGATAAGCAACTTGCATTGGACAATCTGGTGAGTTATTCTATTCGATTGATCTGGTTTTCAGTCACTACTCATAATCCAATTCAACTTTCTTCAAAAATCATATTAAAGATACGTCATGGTATTCATTAAAAGTCAATGACCGCGCATTAGATGATACCTAAAGGAATGTATTTGACATTCGTATCTTACGTACTACAGCAAAATATACGTTTACATAAACAGTAAGAAACTGATAATTGAATGTATTAACAAAGTTTGATAATTATCATTTACTAAAATAAAATTCTTCTTGTTAATAAATAATCTTCAAATAATAATTACATAATTAGATTCTTTATTCAAAGTTTACATAAATACATACATACACACTCACTTGTAAAGATGTCACTATCATTCGAATAATGCATATTAATTACAGAGTACAACATATCAACCACTTTGGTTTAACTTTAACCAGTAAGATAAATGAATTAGATAGCTGCTTATGTATAGAAAACGGACAAGTCGTTGCTTTAGAAAGAAACTTCAATATCCCAAGAATCATTCTTTTTGTCGTGAAGCCCAATCGATTTATTTATTTTTGTTTTGATTAATTAAATACTCTCTCCTATTTAAAATAAAATTCGTTTTAGAGAGATGCACACTTATTAAACAAGTTAATGAAATGTTTGATATACCCTTATTAATTGCATGTTGAAGTGCCTTGAAAATATAATTTGTGTAATTAGGATGTAAGAAAAATTAAAGGGTAATTTTAGAAATAAAATTATAATCATACATGAAAAGTCTAGAAATGACACTTATTTTGAATAATTAAAATCCCTTTAAAACAACTTTTATTTTAAATAAGAGGGAATAACATCTAAGTGCTAAAAACCATAGCAAATTTAGTAATGCCGTTGACCCTCACTCTCATTGTTTCTATCAATTATTTTAAATGATTTATGAATTTAATTACATGGTAAGCTTTTGATGATTATTATTATTATCAAATAATGTAATGACCACAAAGTTTGTTGTATGAATTATTATGTCAAACTTAAATAGTTCTCCCCACAACACTCAACTTGTATTTCTTTGATCTCCAGGACAGAACGTGACGGGACCATACCATGTTCAAGGATGTCCCTCTAACGTGTTGAAAGAAACCCACTAACTGTCCAGTACTGAATATATAAATGTCTGCTCTATATGCATATATATATATATATATGATAGGTATCCATTTAATTTCTTCTTCTATATGATATTCATCTGCTAAAATCATTCTCTTCTATGGAAGATCATTACCTCTCTCAACCACTCTTGCCCACCACCATTAACGCCTCACTGTCGTCTTCCATAAAGTCCAATCCCACCCTCGCACATCACAGGAAGAGTGAGCCTTTCCTGTCCAATTCTTGTGTTCTTCTTCGGCTTATAACAATAATTGTCATAGGAGTTGTATCTGTATGGGCAAATTACGAAGCATCAAAAGGCTTCTCCATTAAGATAGTTAACGATGCCAGCAAGGAGTCTCCTGCAGGAAAACGTTTCAATCTTTTCTACGTAACCAACGACAAAGCAACGCGCATTATCCTAAACACCAGTTCCTTCGTGGAAAACCTTCTGTACCCAGATGCCAACCACAGCAAGAAGCAAGTGGACCATGTCACTCTTCGGCTGGCTAGCTACAATTTAACCGGCATGAACGTGGCCAAAACAGACACCAACCGGTTTAACATCAATATAAGCCCATCGACTGTGCGGGATGTGAAAAGCTTGGATGCTTCCTTTGTGCCAATGGTTTTACGTGGCATGGCCCGTGTATGGCTCTGGGACGGCGAATCTACGGTGCCGTCGTGGCTTCTCGACGGCATGGTGGAATACATAAATGGGTTGGCCGGTTTTGGTCTGATGGGCAGCGTAGAGGCTAGCAAGTCAGCAGAAATCTATGAATTCTGCCTTGGGAATAAAGATCCATTGGCTGTAGCCAAATTTTTGGGTTACTGTGAGAAGCATAGAAAAGGATTCATCCCGCGGTTGAATCAAGCTTTAAAGAATGAGTGGCTAACGGTAGAGAATGCGTTGGGCATGGAGCTACAGAATTTATGTGATTTGTCTAAGAACCTGAGTTCACACATGACATGATCTACCTCTAGCTGTAGTTGGGTCATACATGTTCCGACATTTCGTGGTCCTTCATTCCCTTTTGTTTGTCTTCGCTTAGATTCAACTTTTATGTATGTGCAATTAACTGCGTTGTAATTGGTAAATTTTGTGTGTGCTTCATACCTGTTAGATGTTCTTCCAGTCCTTGGTGTTAATGCAAATTAGAGTTTATAACAACAGCTTCTTTTAACATGGCATGGTAGATTGTTACCAATAAATAAAACAGGAAGAAAAATAAAATCATACATACCAAGCACAGGATTTATTGAGAAATATTATGTTTTAAATTGTAAAAGATACAATTATATTCCAATTTGTATAGGAAATTAGGAAAAGAAATATAAAAGAAAACATAACCGATCAGCAAATTCTTAACATGTATCCACAAACAAGGTTGAAACGAAAATATTAATGACGAATTAAACTTTAAAAGAAGCCTAATAGTAGTGCTTTACTCGACTTAAAACATGACCTCTCGACATAATCGAGGCTGAACTTGGGAAAATACTCGAACCAATAATATCTTTCCTGGTTTATCTTCATCAAACTAACGAATTTTGTCAGTTCTGAATTTAGTTTAGAAAAATTAAGAGAAAGTAATTTCCTTTTTAGGATAAACATAATAGAATATTTTCCTTGTTCTATTTACTAGTATACAAAATAACAAAGTAGCCAGCTTAATTATCATTTTGTTCAATGCGTATAATGCTTCTTTTCTGCTTTCTAGACTTAGTTTGAGTAGAATTGAACAAAAATTTTTGGTATTATTCGACTCCTTATTACAGCTATAATTTAACATAGAATAATAAGTTATTTTAGAATAATATTTTGAATTTTTACAATTTCTAAGAAGAAACTATATTATTGATAGGTGATAGACCCTTAGCAAGTGTATAGATTGAGCTTGAGTTGGTTCAATAAGTCTATCAATTTTTCACATGTTTTCTTATTTCACATGTTTCCTTGTTTCAGATTCATTTAAGAGGTCTTATTACTAAAAAAAAAGATATGTTTAGTTCAAATAGAATTAAGTTATACAAGGAGTAGAATCTTAATAAAATACCAACAAAGCTCTAAATGGAAGTTAGATTCAACTCTATAGAGGATGACTAGGGTTTATTATATTTTAAAGAATAATTGCTTATAAAAAGGAAATGCCCAAAGTAGGCCATCTTAACTACTCTCAACAAGCAATTAGTATTCATTTTTTATGCCTTTAAGTTCAAATTAGCTAACCAAGCTAATTGTGGATTCAATCTATAGCATTTGGTGTTGGTATATCTTCTACGAGGATCTAAATGAAATCTTCAAATACCCCACTTAAGAGAATCTCATAAGATAATTGAGTTTTTACCGGTCTAAGAAAGAACAGTGAATATTGACTGAAGCATTCATTTTCTCGAATTCCCTATAACAACCAAAACCTCTTAAGCTTATCACATCCCTAAATAGCCTAAGGATCAAGTAGTTGAAATTCTTATCTTGCAAGAATAAGTGAGACAATTTTCGTATAGGAAACAAACAAATAAAAGGAACTAGTCACATACCTAACAACTACCATCGGAAAAAGAATCATTCACACTCTATAATCCCACACCCCATAACCACACTCCTAACCACCATTAGGAGGAACCTCATCCACAACTCATAACCCTTCACCCTAAGTTCACACCTTGCAACCACTATCAGGGGAACTAACCACACCACACAATCATGAACCCAAACTCACACCTTACAACCACTATCAGAAAGAGCACTACCCATACCCACACCCACACCCACACCTCTCAACCTTGCACCTCAAGCCCATATTTTACAATCACTATAAAAAAATTATCTATACTCTTTAACCTTACGATATGCCAACTAAATAAGAATCTTGGAGCCAACCTTAATAGTTGATAACCCCTACTATTTGACATCTTAGTTGGGCCATTACCAAGTGGATTCAAGTTCTCAACCTTGGACAGTTATAATAGTGTATACAACTATGTTGGCCATGTGCACTATTATAGGAAAATTTTAAACATACATGTCACGTTTGATGTTATAAGATGCATAATCTTGTATTTCCCTAATTGGTGCAATATGACTATAGTTTCAAAATTTACTCCATACCTTGATAGCTACTTTCCAACAACTAACTGCAAGGATTGTATCAAATTTTACTAATGACAGACATATACCTTAAACTCGATATACCTATTCTTAATAATATAAATGTAAAAGGAAAGCATAATTGATTATCCCTAATGCATTTCAATTTTGAAGTCACTCAAATCCCTAGTCTCAATGTTGAGAGTGGTAATAGTAGCTTTCACGAATAGACTTAGATCCTGCCAATCCTTATGGAACTTAATAAAACAAAGAGATCTCAAAACTTTGAGAATGCAAAGATTAGGGTTTCATAAATAAACAGAACTAGGGATGCAAAGCATAACGTGAGAAGCCCTAACAAGTACAACAAACATCAAGAAGGGATAGGTCTTCATTCAATGAAGCTGAATGAAATAAGTCAAAGACAAATGGATTAAAGGGAAAAACACAAAGGGACCACTTAGGGAGAGATGCTCAAATTCAATGCATCACTTAACAATGTTATTGATTATATATTTCACAAAGACCTCGTAGAAAAATTAAAAATGAATAGCCACCACCCTTTCCAAGAAAAGCAAAAATTTGTAATAACACTTCTAAAAGAATATTGGACACAATATGTGTTGAACCAAGGGAGGTTTTAATCAATATGCTGACGATAAAAGAAACATAACTACTACTAATGAGTTTATTATTTTTAATGAAAAGCAATATAACAACAAAATAAAGCCATAAACTCAAAAAAATAACTTATGAAGTTGATAAAGAGAAGTTAAAGTTTACAACCATAAAAAAGAAGATCAAACCAACAAAAGAAGATCACTACAAGAAAATTATAACTTACCGATGGAACTTTACAGATGGAAAAATTACGGTAGTAAATTAGCGATAGAATTTGATTACCTATCGGTAAAATTGTTGAAAAAATAGCATTTTGCAACGGACAAAATATCCGTAGGTAAAGGTGGAGGAAAATTATTCCTGTAAATTTTTCGATAGAATATAGCTACGTAATTGTGAAGGTCGTCATAAAAATAGGCGGCAATCTTTGGCTGTAAAATAAGCATCAGGGTGTACTGATATAATAAATGTCTGTCGGAAAAAATTAAAGTTAAACGTCATCGTTGGGTCTTTGGCTTTAACATTTTTAATAAAAAAATGATATCATTAGGTTTAACACAAAACGATTTCATTTGGTTTAACACTAAACGATGTCATTTTCGTTTGATTTTAAACCCACTCAAAGACTCCCCCCCTTTGTCGTTTTTTTTCTTGTTTTCTTCTTTGTCACCGTTGGTCTTCTCTATTCCACTGTCCAGCATCCGTCATCTATGATCCATCTTCCATCGTCTTCAACTAAGTCGAGGTTAGTCGTCCATCTAGTAGCTCTCGGGTTTATTTTTTCTGTGAGAAATTTTAGTGTTAAATGATTATATGAACGTCGGTTGGTTCATTTTTATATGAGTATTCTGCACTTTTTGAATTGTAGTTGATTCATTATTTATTTGAACGTGTTTATGTCAGTGAATAATGAAAAAAAATACAGCGATTTTGTTGTTAGGTAGAGATGAATTCGGGTTGCCTATGAATGTTCGATGAAATGTATCTTAGGGATATCATATCTTGTTTTTCTAAATATGAGAAATGTTTCTTAGGGATATTGGTGAGACTTGGTTAAACAATTGTCAAGGAAGTTAATTCATGGATAAAATAATTGACAACTTTAACTATTACTTAAAAAGTTGGGATAATAGCTATTGTTTTGTATTACTTAAAAACAACTATCAAGGGGTTTTTTGTTTTTATGAAGTCATGGTATTGTTTGTACTTAATTGTGGTATTTACATATTAAAGTAAAGGTGATACACATTTTTATACATCTATGGTATTTTGTTGAGTTATCTTTTTCCATCTATTTTTATACAAAATAATGAATTTTCTTTTCTCTTTAGTGTAATAGAAACTCACCCACCTTTACCCCTCTTAGTGCTTAATATTAGTGATCTCTTGTGTTCTAACTTTCTTATCCCATATATTTTCAAATACCCATCATTTTCTATTAAATGTTCAATGTTTTTCCTTTAAATGTTCCCCATCCATTTTTCCTTAAAATATGTACTATTTTATTATGATGGTCAAGAGAAAGGATGGACTAAGTTATTTAGAATGGAAGAGTTGTGTTATAATAAAATAGCTTTAAAAGTTTTATTAATTAAGTCCATAAAAATTTAGGCTTGAATGATAAAGGTTTCGCTAGCTTTTTGCTATGAAATAAAAACTAGAACATGTCATTTAATGAGTTTGTAGTGAAGTATGGGTTTTGATCCTTATACCAAACCAAAGTTGTTCCATCTGAGGATAAACTATGATCAAATGATCTCCTTGAGGTAAATACTAAAATATAATAGGAATTTAAAGAGTTCGTTTTAGAAATGATTGTGAATTTATCACTTTTACAAGAAGGTTAGTGGGAGTATAGTTGTCCTCTTTAGTGGGAGTATGTGGAGACATATTGCTTACAGAACAATAGTTATAACTTTCAATTGTTGAACATATAAATGTCCAAGAACAACTCTTGTTGGATATGAAAAGGTAACAACGTAATTATGAGAATTAGATCTATAAAGATAGATTGGACGTTGTTAACTTATTATAAGTCCAAGTACATAGATAATGTACTAAAGATGTTTAGTATTTAAAATATCAGATACTTGTAAAGTCTTAAAAATATTCATTACTTTATGTATGAGTTGATATTTGAGTTCAAGATGATAAGGATAAAACTTTAGAAGTAAATCCTTATTAAGGTTTATTTACTTAGAACAATATCATTTAGGATTGGAAAGTTTCCAATGTAGCAATGGTTGTTAGTTGAGCCATAATACATTTTTCATTTAGTTGAAATGATTAATTGGATTAACAAGTTCTTTAGTGAACTTGATAGAGTTTCTTTGCATTGTTCAAGACAGTAATGCACTGCAGAATATTAGAGCCATTGGGCATGCATAAGGAGCTAATGTTTCATCAAAGATCCAAGAGTGTGTTTAGGCAAATGTTCTTAATTATGATGATAATTAAGATAGGAGTTGTAATACTTAAGCAAGTTGTTACCCCCAGAATTTTTTTTATGATTATTAAGCATGATTAGAGGAATTAAAGCAATAATGAATTAATTTGAGTAGACATAAATTAAATGTGATAGCATGAAGGAAGTTAGTTGGCATGAATTAAATGAGTTAAGCAAAAT
>JANKOE010000002.1:23981137-23999292 GCA_026284465.1 Erythroxylum citrifolium | reverse complement strand
GTATAAATCTTCTCATTATTTACATGTAAATTACTAACATAAGAACAATGCAACCCAGAAAGACAAACACATGCAATTAAATCAGTCCAAACAAGATGAAAAAAAAATACCCACGGCTTACCTTCGGCAATGGCAGAGGAGAGACGACACACCTTCGGCAATGGCAGAGGAGAGACGACAATGGCTGGAAGGGTTGCTGGAGACGCAGCAGGTGGTCACCGGACGGACAGCAACGGAGGAGGACGCCGGATGAGAGGAGAAGACGATTCTGGAGAAGACGCACGCGCGAGGCTTGGAAAAGGAGGGAGGGGGTCGGTTTTAATTAATTTTTACCAACCCTCTTTTTAATTCATACCGACCGAAAATTTCGATCTGCAAAGAATTCCCTCCAGACCACTTCACCGACCGAATTTAAATTCGGTCTCTATTTCCATACCGCTTTTAATTTGGTCGGTATCATTCCGTCCCTATTACACATTTTTCTTGTAGTGTATGGTGCGTCATTGGGATACTTAAATATGAGCAGATGCATATAAATTCACCGCTATGCATTGAATTGGAATTGCTTGCAATGAAAAGTCAGCATGACAGCCTCCGTCGCATACCTTGCTTCTTTGAAGATTATTTGTTTTTTGATATTTTGGTATAAGAAAGATAAGTCTATTGATTTTTTTCACAGTAGAAGTACCACATTTAACAGAAATGGGAGACTATATGGGACCATCCTATCCTATGTACCAAACCTTATCTCCTTGTTTAATCCTATCTCATAGGGGACTTCAATGTATAATAAAATCGAGGAGCAATACCAATCCAAAGCATTATATAATTTGCCCATAAAGAGTTACGATCACTAGAATAGCATTTGAGAGAAACTGAGCCCTTGACATTAGGGAAGGTATTGACACAGTTGAAGCATTAGTCCTATCTTACACTCCAATATACGGCACATTATTGTAGACAGTGAACCAGGTTATCTTATATTGTTAATGTTCTAAACGACCGACGCAAGGCACCGATATGTTTTAGATAGATTAATCTTAGAATCCAAAATCTATTTTGTCCAGCAGTTGATAGTTCTTCCCAAACGTGTTTATGTAGAATAACGTCTTGGTTAGATCTTGCTGAAGATCTTTTGCTTTACTATTGGCCAGTTCAAAACGAGACAAGAAGTACTTGAAGGCTGTAGCAATGCCGCAGCAATTGATATGATACTCTGTGAGATGTTAAGATGCTCGAAGTTAGCCATTTTTCTGCTACAACAGCTACAAATCACTGATGTAAAAAGAAAACTCAGTTACCGATGCACGACATCAGGACCACTCAAGGGATCGATACCCATTGATATAACAAAGAAACTTGTATCTAGATTAGAAAATTACTGTTAAGATAATCCATACTGATAAATCTTGGCCAGACATGCATAACAATTAAAAGGTTTTGCTAATACTAAACGTTAATGCTGGTGTCTCTTCCTCTTATCATTTACAACTCCATCATTTCCTGCTAGAATCATGTACTTGTCCTTCCTCGTAAGATTTGTACACTCAAATCCCAGAGCCTCAGCCAACTTCTTCTGGAGATGGTTTGCCACTTCAAAGCTGGATTTGCCACCTCCACATGTGAACTCTCTTGGCAACTTCTCAAGTATCTCTATGTGATAGCTAGGTTTAGGGTTCATCAGGAAGAAAATAGGGTCCAAACACTTGAGCCCACTGGCAGTTGTCCCATAAAACATGCTTACTCGAGTGTTCATGGCAACGGGGACGATGTCATCAGCTAACTCAGCAAATAATGAACTAAACCTCAACAAGTAAGGTTCCCTACAAGTGGTCCCTTCAGGGCATACCACTAAGTCGCCTTCGCTTAATAACCTCTGCATTGTTTCCCCGTCTTGTTCCCTCTCTCTCGTCAACCTTACAGTCTTAATGGGGGCAATTAATTCAGACATTTTGCTCAGGCTATAGGTGACAGCAGTTAAAGGCTTAGCTAGAGAGGTGCTTAGGAAAACAGGGTCCAGGAGGGTTCTGTGGGTGCAAACATAAAGGACTCCTTTTTTGGTACCTGAATAATTTGGAGGGCTTACCCCTTTGACCCTTATGTCGACCCCACTCCATGTGCCCAACAATATTGCTAATTTGTATGGAAGCACTGTACCAACAAATATCCTGAAAATGGAAATACCGAGTCCAAAGGGTAGCCAAATGAACATCACAGCAGTTGCTTTTGGAGTAGGCAAGAAAGCGAGCCTTCCATCATGAAATACAAGAGGTTTTGGGTATTTGTCTCTTGTCATCACAGAACTTGAAAACCCCTTGATGTCTTCATTGCTCACCACATAAGCTTCCTGTAACATTCAAACGTTTCAAGAACAGAAATAATAACGGAGTTCGCAAGAAAATTATCCATCTTGCAGTTTAAAAGTGGAAACCTTTTTCATGCAAATACAGATTCTCCATTAAAAGACATGGCCATGTTCATTTCCTCATTCTCAAGTTGATGTCTATAAGAGCACGTAAAACAAATATATATACATATACATTGTTGTCTCCAGAAAAGACGGTGAAATGGCACTGCTTCGACCACAGACACTGAGACATAATCAAAATCACACAAAAGTAGCTTTCCTTGCTGGACGTACCTTGCAGAGGGAGATGAAGGGAAGATCATGGATGTTTGGACTTCCAAGGCCTAGGTCAGGCTTTTTGTCTCCAAAATAATCCTTCAGAGCTTTTTGTTTTACAATCAATCCAGAATCAGACACCAAGCCTGTGAAATATCGGCCAGCTGTGTGTAGCTCAGTCCCTATAATCTTGTCAACCTCCAAGTATTCTTTGAGAAAAACTTGTACCATAACTGTAGGGACACTCGTGAAAACAACCTTTGACCCAGTTGCTGATAGTACCTCGTACGCCTGAAGATGAAGATTCTCTAGGTAAAACTTGGGCAAAACAGCTCTACCAACAATATCCATATCTTTCAATCTAAGCCCACAAAAGGTAATGAATATCATAACCCTCATTTTGCGCTCATAGTCCAGAAGCCATATAATGGGACATGATAGTAATAACAAGAATGCTCTGAAGATGCTACCACCTTCAAGAGCAACAAGCATGAAGTAAGGGAAGAAGGATTTGGTTCTTAACAAACCCCCGTGAATATCACAAACCAAAGTATCAGACCCTCTATTCTCTAGGCTACACTTGATCACATTTGGGAACAAAGCAGATTGTTGTTGAGATGATTTTGGAGACGGATTCTTTAAAAAGAAGCCATAACTTCTTATCTTTCTTGCAGCCTTATAACATGAGTTGGCCAACAGCTGGTACAAGATCCAGTCTGCAAGCCTGAGAATAACCATAGCCAAGACCATGATTATACCTTCTGATATATTCGAATACTGTATCAAGTAAAAGATGAGCAGTAACTATGAGCAGAAAGAAAGAGAGAAAGTTGAGACCAGTTGTGAAGGACACAAAGAGAAGCAGAGAATATTTATAGAGTGATTAGATGGGAAAGATAGGTAGTGGTCGACTACTCCGTTTGGATTTGGTTAGCCACACCGCTGGCATTAATTGCTGCATAAAGCTTGTTAACAAAGTCCTATGTGCTTCATAATATGCATGCTTCTGCACAATTCTATGGATTCTATCTTCGTTGCACACAATAACGCAATGGTAGGTTAGCTTATTGGTGACCGTCCCATATGCCTTCTGCGCTTTTTCTTTTTTGACATTTTTTCTCTCTGACGAACATGGGTATGTTATTTCATGTTTGACAATTCTATTTAAATAAACACACTTTATTTCAAGATACATACGTAAATACATAATATATATATATATATAAGAAAAGGGTTGAATCGATCACAAACTTCTCATTTCTTTTGTCTTTTTTCTTCTTGTTAGAGCATGTGAGGCTAGTAAGTTCAGATTGATGTGGAATTCAATGCAAAAGACATGTATGATAATTATACATCCAAATCAAATGATTAAGTGTTCACCAAACTATAACGTGAAGTAAGTGACCATAACAACTAACTATATCATGTAGAATTCTGTATGAGTTCGTTGCATTATACATTACATATCAAATTAATCATGCAAGGCGATAGGAAAGACAATTTCACATTTTGGTAATCTAATATACTACCAGTGCCTTGGAAATTGTTGCAACTCAAGAATTAGGGAAAAGCAAAAGTAATACTATATATTTCTCGGTGAAATACTGTTGAGCTTGCAACAACCAATTGCTCCCAAGACTTTCTTTGAAGCATCTCCTGCTGGCTCTGCCTCTGTGTGAACGGTAGCCGTCGAAGAGACCTTTACCATGGAGTTTTTGACAAAGTCTGATTTCAGACCAACCTGTACTGTGCCTGGCGGTCACAAGTTGACTGAGTTTAATCTATTATCAGAAGTTAGGAGATGGATGGAATTAAATTACTGTAAAATTTGACCATTTCAAGTTTTTTTATTGGCGGAGTCAAGTCAACTAGACAGGTGGTATTGTTTATCTAACTATGGGATTGGTTCTTTTGAAATTGAAAATGGATTCAGATACAGAAGAACCCCAAGAGTCCCCTGTGCACACATTCAAAGCTAAATGAAAATTGTTCGGTGGGATTGACAGCTCTGAGGAGTAAATGATGAGTTTTATTGCATGGCTCACAATTTTTCATGCAACGCTTGTCAAGTTTTGGCAATAACAGCATTCCAGCTGGTAGGGCGTGCTCAGAGCATTACATGGCTAATTAATGGCCGCTTTTTGAAAACACAATCCATTCTACATGGATTGCCTTTGCGTTTAGTGAGTCTTGAGACTCTTGACCAAGTATTTGCTTAGTTATTGGGATGCCTATAGAGCTAGCAAACCGGCCTTTTGAAGCACTATTGTACTTCTTAACGTACACACACACAGAGTTCATTTCAATGGGACTCAATTCTTTTTCCATGAACTTTTTATTTTTACAACAGAATAACAAGCAATACACTAACGAATGAACACGAGTCCTTGCCCATCAGCGCGCAAGTAGTGACTGATATTAGGGGGAGGGGTATGCCAGACGCTCTCTGCATGGGCGTCTTCCGATCCCAAGTGGGCTAAAAAATTAGCGCACTGATCTCCTTTTCTAAAGACATGAGTGATGTTATAGTAGGTAATCTTATCCCGATGAGAGCGGATATGAGAAATTAGATTAGCCAAAGGATGGAAGAATAAATCGTCAGAAGGAAAAGATAGACAACGCAATGCTTCAAGGAATCAGACTCGATCAGAAGTCCTTGAATATTTCATTGGAACAACGGGAGAAAAGAATTTATTACATTTTATATTTTAAATTTATTATATGTTATTATCAACCATACTCAATTAAAATCTCGCTAAAATGTGACGTCTGGAGTGATTCGACAGTGAGAAGCATTAATTTTATTATACACTTACCATTTTAAGGAAACAAACGAGTGTCTGCCGATTATCCTATGCATAAATTACAAAAAGATATGAAAAAGAAAAACCAGAAGAAATTCCATATAATTACTAAACGATGGGTTTATATTATTATGATTTAAGAAGAAAGAAATATAAACTCTAACTATAAAGTACAACAGATTTCTGTTATTAAGTTAAATACAATTTTCTATTTTAAGTATTTAAATAAAAATGTTGTATTTAAGTATACTATTTTTTTACTAGTATATTTACTTAATCAGTGTCATACTTACCATTAAATGCAAATTCTATATTAAGTATTTAAATAAAAATTTGTTTTTAATTATAATATTTATAAATTTCAATCTGGTTGGGTCGGCTATTCTAGGCCCAAGCCCAGGTCCACGTATCCACGACTCATTTGCAAGTGGCAACCTCCCACTCATATACAATGACTTAAACCTAACAGGTATTTACTATATAAGTGGATTATCTCCTCACGACGCAGGTACGAGACAGAAAAACCCTACTTATCTCTGTTCTCAATTATCAAAACCCTCACAAAAACACTAACTTGAGCGTCGGATGGGCCTTCCGAGAACCAACCCCCGGCGTGCCTTATTTGTTTTGCAGGTATCATGTAGCTGAAATCAATCAGAATCATGGATCCGAACAACCACGTTCGGCCCCGGCAAAATCCGACTGAACCACAATCGTATGTTTACTTAATCAATGTGATATTAATTTCTTTTTATATAAGAAAAATATTTATTATTTTTTGAATATATACTAAACAAATTCTCAAATATAAATATGTAAATTATATTTTTATTAAATTATTTGTAATATTTATTGGTGTTTATGCCTCTTTATTTTTGATAAATTATTTTCCATCCGTTCCATGTCATCATTTGAGTATGTCATACATATTTAATATACTTGGAGTCGTAGAGCCCTCTATTTCCTTTCTTTTACTCGACGACGAGAAGCCTTGTCAGCTATCAATACTCTACGGACCAGGGCCACAGGCAAAGGCAGCTATTGTTTTCGTTTCATAAATTAATATTTAATGATCAAAGGTGAAGGGGATGGAGCACGTCGCAAAACGGACACGGTAGGAGCAGCCCGTACATAGTATCTCTGACATAATCTTTTGCAGAGTTTTGTAAATGATTGAGGAGGACCCCTTGAAATATAAATTAGATTTTTCAATATTTTGATTTAGTAATCATTATTACGAGTTTAAATATTAATTTTATTAATTCGACTAACAAAATATTTGAGAAGTGTTAAGATTATAAAAAATTAGTTATTTGAGAAGTGTTAAGGATATAAAAAATTAATTATTTAATTGAAAATTTTAAAAGTTTGAGCATTAAAGTGAAAAAATTATCAAAAAGTTAAATAGTTTAAAATATATTATTCTTTTTTCAAATAAGATATTTTTATTTTATGATTTTAACTAATTTATTTTCATATAAAAACATTATGACCTAGACCATATTTCAAACTACATATCCTAAATATTCTAGACTGGAGTCAAATAATTAAAATATTTAAAACAAATTATTGATTCTTTTACTTGTGCTATTGACATTAGTTTGGTACAATTATGAATATTTTATAATATTCAAAAAAATCAAATCAAATTATATCATATTATTATGAATTAAATTAGACTTGAAATTTATCTATTATTATATAATTTATTTATAAATTTTATAAATTTAAATTTATTAATTTCAAGTATTTAAAATCTAAATTTGTTCACTTGATTATTAATTTCTATTTTTGTATTAATGATATGAATAATTTAAATTATCTTAAATTTTAAAAAGGAAAAGTAAAATAATAATATTATTATTATTATTATTATAAATACTTTTATTATTATTATTATTATTGATGATGATGATGATGATGATGATGATGATGATGATTTTTTCTTATAAATATCACTACTCTAAAAATTTTAAAATTCATTTTTACCTATCCCGTAGATACTACTTGTTGTCATCCTTATCTTGGATTAATTTTTTTAGGTCCCATAAGACCAACTAAAGCTCTAATACCACTGTTGGAACATAACAGACTTGGAGTTGAAAAAATGAAAGAAAAGAAAACAAAGAGTTACAAGTAGAATTAGTTTTTTACACTTTATGATTATCATAAGCATGTTGTTGTCAAAAATATTATATGCAATGATTAAAAACTAAATTAGCTTGGCCAATTCAATCGTCAAAACTTTGAAGCTTTCAATTTTCGGTTTAGTTTTTAACTTTTCGGTTCGATTTACTTTTAAAACTATTGTTGTTAAAAAATAATCAGTTTATTAATCAATCGGTTAATTCTCATAAATTAATAAGTTTTTATAAACTAAAATAAATCAAGTAATTTTCATTTAACAATCTTTTTTTCAATTAAACTTCAAATTTTTTATGGATAAGAACAATCTCTTTCAATCTTATTTTAAATTCTTTAGTTTTACTTAATTCAACTTTTAGTCAGTTTTATGATGATTTAATACCGATTGAACCTTTTAAACCTTAAACCTCTTATCTTACTGATTTAAATTTTGATCTGATTTTTTAAACACTGATGATATGTGTGTTTGGGCATAAAGAAGGAAGGGGAAAGAGAGAGGGGTTCTCTAGTAACTCCATGCATTCTAAAACTATGTAAATGATGGTCATTTGCATTATATTTGGTATTTTTAATACATGTAGTAATTATGTTACTATCCATTACTATTTGTCAAATGTGAGAACAAAACATAATAAATCCTCCTAAGTTTGAAAGTCTCTAAAATAAAAATTTTGCACATTTTTCTCCCCATCAAGTTGTTATTTGGTTGCGTTGATAGTGATGTAATTAGAAATATATTACCAAGATTAAAGTGTCTTGTAGATGTTCTCTAAATGGTCGGGTCTTAACATAAACATGGAGAAGAGTAGTATGTACCTTTCAGTTGATGTTAACAATGAACTTGAACTAAGGGCAATAACATGCATAGACATCCAACCTCCATAGTTGAGTTATCTTGCTGTACCTCTTACTACCTATAAGTTGAAGTTCTCTTATTGCATTCCTCTGCTAGAGAAGATTAAAGGGAAAGTGAACTCTTGGCGTAGCAAACCTATTTCTTACAGCAAGAGTAACACTCATCATTTTAGACTTGAGTAGTTTGCATATTCACTGGACAACATACATTGTTCTACCTAGAAAGATTATGAAGGAAATTGATGGATTGATGAAGGCCTTTCTATGGGCTTGTAATGATGAAATAAGCAACAAAAAAAAAGAGGCTAAAGTTAATTGGAATGAGATCACTACCCTTAATAAACAAAGTTGATTGACCATCATTTCTGCATCAACAATGCAAAAGGTGCAACTTAGTAAGAGAATATAGAGGCTATTTTCAGATAAGGAATCGTTGTGGACTAAATGGGTACATGAAATTCATCTTCAAAATAGCAATTTCTGGCAGCTTACCATGTTAACGCACTGCTCTTGGTCTTTCATCCAACTGTTGAAGTTTAGGAATTTGGTTTACCCCTATATCAAACATAGAATTAATGGTGGTGAAAATATATGGATATGATTTAATAATTGGCTTGCAGCTAGTCCTCTGATAAACAACCCAAGGTTTGCACATCTGAAAAAAAAATTGACAATGGCGTTAAGAGTCTCGGCTTTAAATCAAATTGGGGAATTGCATGGTAACTTTAGGGGCTTCCAATCCATATTTGAGCACCTTCTATAGATGGGGGACACAGGTGCAGAAGATGTAATATATTGGTTTCCCAATCCGTAAGGTAATTTCACAAATGAATCATGCCGCAGGTTATTTTGCAATGCATCAGCGGAGGCTCCCAGGTATAATTTAATCTTGCATAACTCCTTAAATCCAAAAACTTCCTTCATTACTTGGTTAGCTGTTGAAAATAGGTTGAGGACTAAATGCAGATGGTTTAGCCCGACAGAAACATCCTATGTTCTATGTCATAATGCTGATGAAGATAGAAATCACTTGTTCTTTGCTTACAAATATAGTAAAACTATATGGAGCAAAATTCTTTACATGGTGGATGCAATAAATCATACTTATGAATAGGAACATACCTTGAGGTGGTTCATAAACTATTCGAAGCCTGAAAAACATAATGCTTTCTAATGAAAGTGGCATTCAACATAACCATTTACATGATTTGGAAAGAGAGAATTGGTCGTCTGAATAATAAAAGGGAGGAAGATAATTACAAAATGGCTTAAAACATTGTAAATTGGATTCGAGCCGTAATGATAGCCAAGAGAGTAGATCATCTTCTCTCAGCCACAATAAAAGCCAAATGGTTCTTGTAATTAGGTGGTTGTAAATGTAGGTGTTGTCTTGATATATTGACCAAATTTTATACGTGAATCTTCAAATATGTTAAATACTCTTAGTTAGTTACAACTTGAGAACCTTTGCATTATTGTAATCTCGTAATAGCTTTTTCTATTGTGATATAATTATTCTTTCATTTTCCAAATAAAAACATTAAAGTGTCTTAAGGTACTATATTTATCTCAGTGTGATAGTATACTACGTTTGCTCGATTTAATTAGTAATTTGAAGCATTTGCAATAATGAAATATTTCAAAAACTCTCGTACTAGTGCTTCCTGAGGTCATGAGCAACTTGTATCATTTTCAAGTATTTAATTTATGTTAATTCCATGACTTAATTGTTGCATTTAGTTATATTGATGATGGTACTGGATTTATGTTGTTAAATCTTGCAACAATTGTGTGATGCCCTTTTAGTATGATCTTTGGCCTTCCTTGTGATGACAACTTTAAATTTTAATAAAATGTCTTCCTATTTACATTTTTGTAGTTAATGATAACCAATAATTTAACTCTTTAATTATCCTTAGTAGTTTACTATGTTTGTTTTTAATAAAATAAATTAATTGTACAAAAAGATTATATTGATAATGAAGATTTTTAATTATTTAAATTTTAATTATTTCTATTTAAGTAGGTTATGTGATCATTAGTTTAAACATGTTAGTTATACTTTTGAAAGAACCAAATCTCCAGCCTATAATGTATCATATTTTCAATATAATACAAAATGTAGACTTCTATTTTCAAGATATTTTTGGAGTTTAAAATTTTAAAATCTCAAACATTTAGAATGGTTGAAGAAATTTTCAAAATTTTCAAATGGATCAACCTATGTACATTTATAAACACTATCATATTCTTAAACTTCTTTCATAAAACTAATCTAACTTTTGTTGGGATTTTATTTATGAATGGTTAAAGATTAGACTTATTGCTTCACGATTCATTTAAGAGACTTCTATATGTGGTTAATCGAAAGTGAAGGTATGTGGAATTTATTAACACTAGTTGATCATTCAATTATTTCATTTGAATTTGAAAGAAAGACCTGTGAAGTGACAATCTTGGAATATATAATATTTGAGCTATTATATATATTTAATAATTTAGTCAATACACAACTAAAAGGTAACAGTAATAATTTTAAAGGAAACAAAAGTCTAATTTGAAAAATAAAAATCTAATGAAAAATATTTGTTCATTATCTTTTGCACATTTATATCATATATCAAAATTAAGACCTATGCACGATTATAAATGAACTTGTTCACCTTTTTTGCTTTATGTATAGTCTCATCAATGATAAGAAAATACCTATAATCTCTATATTTTCTAACATCAAGTCAATGCAATGTGCAATACAAGGAGTCAAAAAAAGAATTATACTTGCTTTGCAATCTTCTTTTAGCCACTTTATAAACGAAATTATTGTTAGTAATGAATTAAACAATATTTTATTGGCTAACTACATCAAATATTTCAAAAAGAGTATCATCATTCCTAAAAAGCCCAAATGCATCAATAGACTTCAAAAACATTATTCCCTTTACTGAATAAACCAAAAAATTAATAATAGACTTATGTCTTCTATTTGTCCAACCATCATACATGATTAAACACCCAAACGTAGCCTGAGTCATTTTTTTCATCCAAATAACTTTTAATTTCATAAACAAAACTACTCAAAAGTATGAATGCTATCTAGATATATATATATATATATACATGCATATGCTTGACTTTGGTCAATTGCCATGGCTATAAATATGTTAGCCACTGAGCTGTGTAGCTCACCCCACCACTTCCTTCTCAGGTGCAGATCGAGAAAATCAGTGATCCTTGCAGCGTAATTGGACACTCCAAGCTAGCTAGGCGTCTTTTGTATTAAGTTAGTAGCATTTGGATAGCTTTATAAGCATATCAAACATTGAGCATCCATATGTATTTCTATTGAGCTTTTGATAAACGTGTTGATCTGTAATTAAAGCTGAATTTAAATTGTGTTCAGTGTTATAAATGAAATATGATTTCTTTTTCTTATGATCTCTTTTTCTAAGTTTTATTTTGCATTCCATATTTCGGGCCCGTTATAAGGGTAGAATTCGAGTTCAAGCTCTTGGAGAAAAATCTAGAATAATCTAAGTTGGATCAAACAAATCAACTCCGCATCGTCTTAGTTTGACCGGGTTTTCTCTTAGTTTTGGTACCTAAGGCGCGTAGTCTTAGTTTTGTATCTTAGTTTGACTTTTATCATCTTAGTTTGACCGAGTTTGCTTCGTCTTAGTTTTGATACCTAAGACGCTTCGTCTTAGTTTTGCATCTTAATTTGACCGAGTTTGCTTCATCTTAGTTTTGGTTCCTAAGACGCTTCGTCTTAGTTTTGCATCTTAGTTTGACTTTTATCGTCTTAGTTTGACCAGGTCTACTTCATCTTAGTTTTGGTACCGAAGACGTCTTAGTTTGACTTTTATCGTCTTAGTTGGTCGGGTTTGCTTCGTCTTAGTTTTGGACCTAAGACTCATCGTCTTAGTTTCTATCGTCTTAGTTGTGCCTAAGACGTTTCGTCTTAGTTTTTCCTTTGTCTTAGATCACTTCATTTTAGTTATTGCGCACTGTTCATCTTTTGTCTTCTGTTTCATTTTTTATCCTTTAGAGGCCGAATCTCACTTCGAAATCTTCATGAGAGTTATAGAGTTAGAAGTTTTCCTTCAAATCGTCTAAAGACGAAGTCATTTCGACATCTGTATTGGGAATTATGGCAATTACGCCATGGCTTGTACAATGCGAGTAGAGTCACGAACATGTTGTATTCATTTGTCCATATTTTTCTCATCCGACCTCCGATAAAGGTGATTCTTGAAACATTGAATTCCTACCACGTTTATCTACCTTCCTATAGGAATTTACAGCCTCTGGTGTTGAGTTAAAAATAGTGGTTCAAGGTCAGTAAGGGTTCGTTGAAATAACCCTACAATGAAACCCGCTCACGCTTTTGACTCCGGTTTGACTGTTGGGCATCGAAAACGGAGCCCAACACAATAAGCTGAAATGGGTCAAACAGCCAAAAAACAACTTATCAGCTCTTTACCAAACAAGGCCATAATCTTTTGTTACATTTTGTTATATTGATGATGGTGTTGAATTTATGTCGTTAAATCTTGCAACAATTGTGTGATGCCCTTTTAGTATGATGTTTGGCCTTCCTTGGGATGGCAACTTTAAATTTTAATAAAATGTCTTCTTATTTACATATTTGTAGTTAATGATAACCAATAACTTAACTCTTTAATTATCCTTAGTAGTTTACTATTTTTTAATAAAATAAATTAATTGTACAAAAAGATTATATTGATAATGAAAAATTTTAATTATTTAAATTTTAATTATTTCTATTTAAGTATGCTATGTGATCATTAGTTTAAACATGTTAGTTATACTTTTGAAAGAACCAAATCTCCAAACTATACTGTATCATATTTTTAGTATAATACAAAATGTAGACTTCTATTTTCAAGATATTTTTGGAGCTTAAATTTTTAAAATCTCAAAGATTTAGAATGGTTGAAGAAGTTTTCAAAAATTTCAAATGGTTCAACCTATGTACAGTTATAAACACTATGATATTCTTAAACTTCTTTCATAAAACTAATCTAACTTTTGTTGAGATTTTATTTATGAATGGTTAAAGATTAGAATTATTGCTTCACGATTCATTTAAGAGACTTTTAATTGTGGTTAATCGAAACTGAAGGTATGTGGAATTTATTAATACTAGTTGATCATTCAATTATTTCGTTTGAATTTGAAACAAAGACTTGTGAAGTGACAATCTTGGAATATGTAATATATGAGCTATTATATATATTTAATAATTTAGTCAATACATAACTAAAGGTAACGGTAATAATTTTCAAGGAAACAAAAGTCTAATTTGAAAAAAAAATCTAATGAAAAATATTTGTTCATTATCTTTGGCACATTTATATCATATATCAAAATTATCTTCTCATATTCTCCTCACTTTTTCTAATTTGGAAACATCACATCTATAAACATACCATTTAGAATAGAAAAAGTCAACATGACCTAATTTAGTTTGATTAAGTCAACATATTAAGTCTGAATTAATTGAACATCAAACCAAAATCGAGCCTAAATACAATGTTATAAATACTGTATTCAAACCAAAATCTAGCCTAAGAATAATATTATAAATATCGTACCTGTATCAGTATTGGATTTGGTTCTGGTACGGTACTCGCGGTCAATACTGGATATTATTTTGAGTAATTTTTAAAATTTATAAAAATAGTCTCATTATTTTTTTTAAATTATAAAATAGTTCTTCAATATATTGTATTGTATAATTTATATTTTTACATCAACTATGTCTCCAAAAAACATAATAGTAGAATTTTAAAATAAAAATAACTTATTTATTTTTATTAATATTTTACATATAAATAATAACTACAAATAATATAAAAAAGATCATTTAATCATCATATAAATATAAAATTAAGAACAATACAAAATATCTAAATATTACAATTTTATCATATTAAATAATAATTATATCAAAACATCAAATAAAAGGAATTATATATAACAATTACAATTTACAACAGGGGTTTGTACCGAAGAACTAACTAGAAGTGAAACATGAAACAAAAATATTTACAATTATATTACATATATAAAATTTAACATATACATCAAATATAAATAAGATTAAAAGAAGAAGAGAAACAAAAACCTAGAATGTCATTCATTCGAATACCTGCTCAAATTGCATAAAGTGATGCTTTTCAACAAGTTTCAAAATTGAAAATATTATATATCTGAATTAAGTTATCTCTTTGACGAATAGCAATTTGCATCCCAAAAATATCATAAGCATCTTTATAAATATCCATTTGTGAGCTTAAGGGATATTGCATAATCTCATGGGCAACAACTATTATAATAGTTAATAGCATTCCCCTGTTAACTTCTGCTTTCTTTGTAAAACTTTGTCTTAAATAGACACTATGATTCAAAAATGCCCCAACTGCAAATAACATAGAGTAAAGTTGCCTTTCTCATTTCTCATTGATAACTGCAAGACAAGGTGTGTATAAAGAAGACATATTTTTATATTGGGCTTGATTGTTTCCTTCGCCCTCTCTATAGTATCATAAAACTATCTCATTTTTGTTTCCTCTTCACTATTGGCCAGATGAAGTATCTTCACCAAAGGCTAACAAACTCATATCACAAATTGAATTTGGGACAAAAATTGATTATCTTCAAATATAATTCTAGAAACCTTCAATATAACATTAGACTTAGCATGCTAAGATGCAACTCATTTATCACTTATAAATATTTTTCTCAACTCTTCCTTCATCAAAATAAAATGCTGAAGTGATAAGTTGCAAATTTTGTTATAATAGGATGACACAAATTCCTACCATTAGTGAAATCCTTTCTCATTACATTTAAGACCCATGCATGATTATAAATGAACTTGTTCACCTTTTTTGCTTTATGCATAGTCTCATCAATGATAGGAAAATACCTATAATCCCTACATTTTCTAACTTCAAGTCAATGCAATGTGTAGCACAAGGAGTCAAAAAAGAATTATACTTGCTTTGCAATCTTCTTTTAGCCACTTTATAAGCGAAATTATTGTCAGTAATGAATTGAACAATATTTTATTGGCTAACTACATCAAATATTTCAAATAGAGTATCATCATTCCTAAAAAGCCCAAATACATCAATAGACTTCAAAAACATTATTCCCTTTGCTGAATAAACCAAAAAATTAATAATAGACTTATGTCTTCTATTTGTCCAACCATCATACATTATTGAACATCTAAACGTAGCCTGAGTCATTTTTTTCATCCAAATAACTTTTAATTTCATAAACAAAACTACTCAAAAGTTTACTTTTGTGGTCATCAATTGAAGGAGTTTTGTATCTTGGACTGTAAGAGAATAATTTTTATCATAGACTAATAATAATAAAATTGGGAAGCATTGAATGTTATATCTGAATCATACCACCATCTAACTATTGTCATACCCACATTATGAGCCCTTCTTTAGATGTAAGGCACTACAGATTGAAGGCTAAGCTCTAAAAGTTGTTCTTAGTGAAAAAAATAAGACATTTGTCTTCTTCTTTTCCTAACATCTGGTACAACATTCCCATTTTGTTGGGTAGGAATACTACCACATTCAACATTCCCACTATCATCCTAAACACCAACAAAATAATTTTCATTTCCAATTTTGTAATTCAACCTTTGCCTTCTATCGTTTTCATATTGAGACTCTTCAAGCAAAGTCTTCATTTGTCATTTCATATCATAAATTACCTTTCTACAAGGCTATACACAACCTTTAACCCTAGCTAAATGCTTATATATTATGGTGATTTATCTGTCTTTCAAATGCTTGTTATAAAACAAATAAATGATATGATTCTTTATTCTGAGAATCAATCCAGCATGAGCCCAAGCTGGATCATTGCAATTTCCTGAAGTGGTTGAATTATCAGAAGTACTTGGACTTCCTTTAATTTATCTGTAAAAATAAAAGAAGATGTATGTCAAAATTAAATTAATAAATTCGTATACTAGTTTCTATTATATATTTAACTACTTATAAGATAAGATGATGAATGTGTATTTGCTACTCATAAGATAAGATTAATATTTGTAATTTTATTTCCTAATAACAATAAAAAACAATATAAAAATACAAACATGTAATTTTCTTAACTTAATTACATATATTAAATGATTTAATTATATATTATATCTTATATTTAAATCTTCACTAATTGCTCTGCCTCCCACCATCGTCGTGTTCTTCTGTTAGACATTTCACTTTCTTTTTGCAAAACAAATCCTCTTTATTCTTAAAAAAATCTTGCCTTTCTCTAATCTTTCATTCTGTCAAGGCTTCAAAGTAGTAGAGATTCAACCTTTTGCTCCGTTGAAGCAGAGGACTATGGTTCAAGCGAATGGTTCAAGCACACACCCACTTGTGGAGGCCATAATTTTGTGTTAGAAGCCTCCAACCTCACTTCTTTTTTTGGATATTGGGAACATTTAAGAAGTAGCATTGATTCTGTTGTTAGATGGAAAGATCTTTATCCTGGTTCTATCTATGCTTCTATTGGTTTTATATACCTCGATACTATAAAATGGGAAATGGGACTCATGATGTTTATAGCTTACTTTGAATGGTTTACATATTATAATGAGGTGTTGTTGATGTCTGATGGTAATGGAGAGTTCACGAGCACTTTTGGATGCGAGTTAGATTTGAGTGATAAACCTGTGAGATTAGGTGTGAGGTCTCAGAGATATGCTTTGTTGACAGAGGTTAGAGTTATGATGGTGCTTAATTTTGAGGAAGGTGGGGCTTTTACTTCTAATGGAGCTAAGAATATGCTTAAAATGCTTTGAGTTTTTTTTGTGGCGAGTTTTAATGTTGTCGTTGTGTCTTTTTTTTTGTCTATGATATTGATTTGCTATTCCGAGTTTGGAGCAATTTTTGGTTGAGAGGTAGGTTTTGGGGCTTCCTTTTCTTGCTATATGAGAAGAGATTTTTGGGTTGTTAGGTTGACATGGGATTTAGACCTATCTCAAGGTTCTCCTCGATCTTCTTGCTTGCTCTCCTTCTTATTTTGTTTCTACTTGTTTGGTTCTTTTTTTTTGATGCAATGTAAATATATATATTGCACAAAAGAATGAATGTACAAAAATCATTGGGCCATACCCCAAGTCAATTTTCCCTCCACTATCGCCTTCCAAAAGAAGAACGATCACACTACTATACCCAAAAGCAAAAGATTCACAGAATCCCATTCCACCCTTCAAATAAGATGGACTCTATTGCTTAATGAACCTACAAAAGAAACCACCTCCCTAATACAAGCAGTAATCGTAGATAAGAAGAAGGCCATAATTCGCAAGCTTCACCAAACCAAACACCACATCCCATAGCAACTAGAAAGAGGCTATACAGGGATCAAAGACTTCAACCTTACAAAGATAGTCTTTATACAAACCAGTCAAGCAACAATTGATCGCCTAAACATAATCGAACCATCTCCATCGTCAACCCTACAGCAGTATATCCAACAGAACCAATACCTGCACACAGCACATGTTGGACCCCGCACATTTTGATTTATTAAATGGAAGTAATTGAGGAAATGAAGTTGAATGAGTCTTTTGTATAAGTATTATGGTACAGATGAAATTATATTTTAAGGAAATTTATGAGAAATGAATTGTTTAATTTTGAGGACTTTGATATTGGAGTGAACTT
>JANKOE010000002.1:23958881-23981037 GCA_026284465.1 Erythroxylum citrifolium | reverse complement strand
CAGATTGGATAAGTCTGAAGTTTCCAACGCGACGCTTTGCTAAGATATTTGTTCTCGGTTGTCGGACACATTTGTTTTAGTTCGTATGAAATTCGATTCGCTTCCGATTCGTTTTCGCTTCCGATTTGATTTGTTTGCTTTGATTCCGTTAAGTTTTTGCTTCGAAGTTGGGATTCAGAAACGGGTCCCAACAGCACAGGTATTGTGTCTTCAGGGGGTGCGACTGCGAAGCTTCCCCGGGCATCTGGAGACACAGATACCGCATGCATGAGGAAGCCGAGCATGTCAGACCAAGGGCAAGCCAAGAGGAGCATCATCCAACCTACAAACAAATGAACCAGAGATACACACCTCACAGCCCACTCAGTCCCAGTACACCCCATCGGCACAAGCCCTACAACACAGAGCATCCTAAGCATGGTCCAATATCCAGACCTCCTAAACAACCAACATCACATACAGATTACATACAATGTACCCCTAGACAGCACAACAAGTTAAAACAAATTCAACTGGCGTAGGGCCATGCAACCAAAAATTAAAAAGTAATACGGCCAGGAGGATATAATCGATATAAAATGTTGTACATGATGGTTTGTACTCTCCATATTACCTCCGAACTAGGAATGGAGGCAGACTCCATCTAGATCAAATTATAGGTTTACCATGTCATATATGTTGTGCACATGAGACCCAATTTGGCAGCCTTGCTTTTCAAACCCGCCCCAGTACACTCCTTCCGAATTCACCGAACGACCCTACTTAGGGTAGACATTGAACGGGTCAACCCAAGACACAATCTAATAGCACACCATATGGCTCCAATATAAGCACATTTGAAGAATAAGTGATCAGCAGTTTCGGATGCAACATGGTAGAAAACACATGTTCGATCAATATCCGAGAATTAGAGGTTATCTTTTGTAGGCAATCGATTCCAAAGACTGAGCCAAGTGATAAAGGAAAATTTAGGAGGGATGTAATTCCGCCATATAAAAGACATCCAGGGTTTGCTAGCATTCGAAGGTCTCAAAAGATTGTAAATCTTTTGTGATGATAACTCACCATTCATATATAGCCGTTGCAAACCGCGCACAACCTCCGTAGGCCCTCCCATCTTGCTCACTAATTGATCTCGAATTAGTGCTAGTTTCTTTAGTAACGGGGAATCACGAGGGTGCGGAGACCACTCCCACACAGAGGTTCCCCTGAGGTAAACTTCATGGATCCATCGCACCCATAAGGAGTCTTCTTTGGCGTGAATATTCCAAAGAACCTTGGCAAGTAGAGCATTATTCCAGGTTTTGCAATTTTTAAGCCTAACACTCCTTCTGCCCTCGGATGACAAATGGTGTCCCACACCACTAAAAAATGTCTTCCTCCCCATAGAAAAATCCTACAAATAGACTGGATCCGATCCAGTATAGCTATGGGAACAGGAAATGCTTGTAACAAAAAAGCTAGCACTCCTTGGATGACTGAGTTAATGAGCTCAAGACGACCAGCAAAGGATAGTGATTGCCCCTTCCAAGCCATCAAGAAAGTTTCCACTGCCTTGAGTAATACCGAAAACTGAGCAACTGAGACTTTCAAAGGAGCAAGTGGGACACCAAGGCAACGCACAGGGAATTCAGCAAGTGGATACCCCGCAATTTGCTGAAGGAGATCCCTCTCATAACCCTCCACACCTGCTAAATAAATATTAGATTTCTGCACACTCACGTATAGTCCAAAAACCATCGCCAATTCATGTAGCACCCTCACAAGAACACCGATTGTCGTGTGATCCCCTTAGAAAGGAGCATGAGGTCATCCGCAAATGCAAAGTGGTCCGCAAATGCAAAGTGGGTAATACCCAACTTTTTGCAACGCGGATGATAATGAAACGAGGGATGGCAGGTTCTATTATTCAGTAGTCGTGACAGGTATTCCAAGCCAAGTAAAAAGAGCGTAGGGGACATAGGGTCACCCTGTTGTAACCACCGGCGTCCTTTAAACCATCCATGCATGGTCCTATTGATCGAAACTTAATATGAAGCAGACTGAACACACTCCATAACCCAGGCAATAAATTGGGAGGGGAAACCCAGCCACCCAACATCTTCTGAAGGAATTGCCACTCCACATTATCAAATGCTTTGGTCATGTCTACTTTAATCATACATCTAAGGGAAATGTGCTTTTGTGTATACGCTCGAGCCAACTCCTGAGCAAGAAACACGTTATCCATCATACGTCGACCAGGGATAAAGGTCGCTTATATTGGGTCAACTATAGTCTTTAGCACTGTGAGCATTTGTTCGTTCAACACCTTAGTAATCACTTTATAGGTCACATTTAGGCATGAAATGGGCCTAAAATTCGTCACCTTAAAGGCAGTCGTCTTTTTCAGTATCAAGGTGAGGATACAGTGATTAATTTGCTTCAAAAGTCTGCCTGATGAGAAGAATTCTTGTATAGCTGCAATGAGGCTGGGCCCGACATTTTCTCAATTGCGCTTAAAGAATGCAGATGAGTATCCATCTAGACCAAGAGCTTTATCATCCCCTATATTGCATAAGGCCTGCTTAATTTCCTCTGTCCGAATAGGAGTCACCAACCCGAGTTTGGCAGGCTCATCTAAAGTTGGACCCGAAGTGACTATATGGGAGTCCAGTGCATCCATCGGCCTGGAGGTGCCAAGAAGGTCATGATAAAAATTGAGACAACAAGTTACTACTTCAGTCATGGACATTGTAGGACTCCCATCCGCTCTTATAAGATGTGATATAGTATTTTGTTTTTTCCGCTTTCGCACCACAGAATGGAAATACTTGCTACTTTTATCAGCCCCCATAAGGTGTGTGCATTTGGCCTTCTGACTATAAAATAGTCTCTAGGCCTCTAACAGAAAAATTGCTTGTTTGCGTTTGGTCTGTGCCATCACAGTCAAGTTGACATCAGCAGGTGCAGCTAAATAGAACTGATAGGCATGTTGAAATTGTTCCTGGGCGCATTTTGCCTTATCCCAAATACCGCTATAAGTAGTGGCATTTAAGTTTTTCAGAGCCCCCTTCAACGCTTTCAGCTTTTTGCATAAAACAAACTGAGCCAATCCTTCTACCTGTAACTCCCATCCAAGGTCCACTATGTCATTAAATAGGGGATGTTGCATCCACATATTAAAAAATTTAAAAGGCCGATTATCAGTCATCTCCAATTGATTAAATTCAACCATAACAGGACAATGGTCCGATTCAACCCGCATGTCCATAAAGTGAGCTGAGCAATTCACTGTCAAATCTGCCTATGCTTGATTTAATAAAACCCTATTAAGTTTCGCCCACAGCTGGATCCTATTCCACGTGTAGAATTCCCCACAACTTGGAGCATCCTCCAATCCCTCTTGAATACGAAAATCAAGTAGATCCTTCAGTAAGTAAGCTGTCAGAGGTTGACAACCAAGTCGCTTCGAGGCATCACATATGTAGTTAAAGTCACCCAGAATCATCCATGGCCTCCTAGTAGTACCATAAGTAGCCTATAAGTGCTGCCATAAGGATCGTCGCTATGGGACTGAGTATAGCCTATACACCATAGTAACTACAAAGGAAAGCTAGGTAGTGGAACATTGTACGTTCATATGCATGAATTGCCCACCAAGCGCTACAATCTGGCAATGATAAGCAGTTGGATTCCAAACAACACAAATACGACCACCAATGATATAGTCAAAGTTGTGACTATACTCCCATCCTCCAAGGCGCCGAGTAACCATCCAAGACAGGCTATCATCAATTATCTTTGTCTTCAGAAGGCAAGCAAGAGAGCAATGGTGTTGCCAAAGAAGGGTGGCAACACTGTTCTATTTCGAGGCCTGGTTTAGACCTCGAACATTCCACGCTAGAATCTTCATCTAGTAGATGGGGGAGGTCACCCTCCACCTACTATTTTTGAGCTATCCTTACTAGGCATTCCGACTTCCAACCTGGAGCTTACTGGTTGACTTCTCGTAGCATTGAAGACCCCCTCTCTAGTTGAATGTACTATAACTACCTTGCCTTTACGAAGATTTCTTTGGAGCTTTACCTTCTTCCATGAGTCAACATTCGGGGCAGGCAATGTCTGACTAGCCAGATCCTGTAGAAGCTGCCCACCCGTGACTGAACCCTAGGAGCATGGGGAATTGAATCAGCTGTTGGTTAAGTAGAGTGTTCTACCCCTCGACTGGAATTAGACATGATTTCTTTCTAATGCTAAGGTTCCATAGTGCCTATAGGACCCGACCTGCCCTCCTTCAGCGCTCCCTTTTATCTAGTGGAGCTGTAGTTACCGCGGTAATACCAGAGGTTGGAGGCTGCTTATTAGTAGCCTTGCCTTTGCAACCAAAAGGAGAGTGGCAAAAGCACTTACAACGCCAGCAATAGGGAGGAAAGGATTCATAAATCACCTCTTGTGTATAGCTAAGACCCCTTGGCAGCTGAACATCAAAACTAGTGACAGGTTCGTTAGCCACATTAATTTCCACTAATAACCGTGCAAACCCAATGCGAGTTTTATGGCTAATGATCATGTCAGTACAAAGAGGTCTGCCCACTCTAGAGCCGAGCTTGGACAGGGCTTTATCATTCCAAAGATCCAGAGGCAAGTTTGGGAGTTGAATCCAGATAGGCACCTCCATGAATTCCTTATAACCAAACGCAAATCCAAGTTTTAGCTTCCTCAACAAGAGAGTTCTCTTCTGTATCACATATGGTCCACCAGCAAGGATTGTAGTTATGTCTTCATCAGTCTCAAATTGAAAGACCAGCCATCTTCGGTTATGGGGGAGCACCTTGCAAGGGACCATCCATATGTTCACAAGGTCCTCAATTGCTTTAAGCCCAGGAAACTGACCAGTAAGGCAACCAACTAAGCAGTAGCCCCAGGTTTCATCAACATTATTAACATCATCATTGGCTAAGATAGCCTTTTCAGTCGCTGGGACAAACATCAATGGCTGACCCTTTGACATGTCCTGATTTTGGCTAAACAAACTAGCATAAGAAGGTTTCATCTTCTCTCCATTAATTGCCATTAGGCTGCGAGGGACCCTTTGAGGGATCGTCTTCATGTTAGACTCTCCTTCCCCCAAACACTCAGACGCAGAATAAACGTCCAATGTTGGGTTCAACGCTTCATCAAACAGCTAAGGGTCAATTGTTTCCTTTTCCACCTCAGCAGAGATTGTAGTATTCGCACTTCCCAATTCGATTTCTGTCTTAGTATCGCCATATGTAGAAGCAACTTCATCCCCCAGGTCTTCAATCACTTTACCAGAACGCACAATAGTGTCAATAGCCTTACCATGGTTAAGACTTGGTCGAGGGTGATGGACCCTGCTTGGTCCGACGAGATTGCTAGCCCTTAAAGACACTCCGATTCGCAGCACAGGTTTAGCTGATTTCCCCGCATTCATAGATTCCATAGGCGCACCCTGAACCACATTATCCGTTCACTGGCTTGGAAGAGGAGAGTTCCCAATCGTCCCTAGGGGGGACGCAAGGTTACGGATTTCTGGCCCTTAAGGAGTTAATTTGTGATGTCCCGACCCTTACTCCGAACCATGACTCACCCGCAAGGCACGTCAATGGCAGAGGAACCTCAGCCACCAGGAAAATATTACGAAATCCCTAACTCCCCGAGCAGGCCACACAAAGTCGCTAGGACCTAACGTCCCTCGCCAACTGGCCACTGCTCTCTCTTAGGCGCCAAACACTACCGTCACAGAGTCATGACTTAGTGAGTATCCCAACAGATGAGCAAGAAGAAGGAATAGTCCTAGAAACGAAAACGATCAGTTAGTCGACACCACCTTTCGACTCAAGCACACACAAGGAACTAGAGAGGGAAGATCTATAAGAAACAATGTGAACGAAGTTGGGGGAAAAAATTGCCCAAGTGAGAGCATCTCACAAATCGCCCACTAGTGTAAAGTGACCTTAGATTTTAAATCATGCACTTGTTTGGTTCTTGTTTCCATATGTTGCTTCCTGATTCTAGGTACTTCTGCTCCTGCTCTACTTGCTTCTTTTTGGTCTAGATATGAGCAAGTCTGTAACTTGCTCTGTGCAGGTTTATTGACGTTGAGTTTATCATTTATGCTTGTTTATGATTTATAATTGATGATGTATTGATGTTCCGAAAGAAAAGAACAATGTGAGGGGAAGGGATGATGGATACATGCGCGATAAGGATGACACGCACAAGTCAAGAAATGGTTAGCAAAACTTTGCAGGATATTAGGTATAAGCAAAACTTTGCATATCAGGTATATTTGTCTTACTCTTTTCTTAGAACTTTGTCTTCTAACGGAGATTTGTAGCTTTTTTTTAGTTGTTATTATTTTATTTTATTTTATTATTACTTTATTATAAGTTTTTTATCTTTTATTTTTATTTGACTTTTTTTGTATATCCTCATGTCACATTTGCATATAGGTTTATTAGAAACAATCTCTCTACTTTGGTAGGAGTAAGACTGCGTACTATCAAATCTCTCTTGATCCCGTGTGTCTGTAGGATTTCACTGGATGTTAATGATTTAAAAAAATCTCTTAATCTTTTACTATTAATTTTTTCTATTTTATAATTTATAGAAATTTTCATAAATTTGCAACATACCACGTATATTTTTCCTGCCATTTTCTTCAAACTTTGTCTTCTAATCTTGCATCTCCTAATGAAGATTTTGAAGCTAGTATTATTTTAAAATTTTCTATTATTACCTTTTTTAATAAATTTTTATATTATATTTACATGTGGGTCTATAGGAAACAGTCTCTCTACTTAGGTAGGGGTAAAGTTGTATACTATAAGACCTCTCCGAATTTGCGTTAGTGCGAGATTCAACTAGATATTGATGATGATGATGATTTAAATGATTAATCATAATGTTCAATATTTTTTATATACAAATAATAATTAGTAAATTGTATGTTTCACATAAATGAATTAACAAATTAACAACTTAATGAACTAATTTTGATCTCATTTTTATGATTATTAAAATAACAAAAAATATGACATATTTTTGAATTATACATAATTAACAAATCACAAATTCATAATACTTAAATATTCTTCCATAATTTATATACAATATTATTTTGATCTCATTTATTTATAAATTTACAATATGTGAATGTCATCGAAATTGAACCAATTCACACAAATAATTCTAACTTTCAAACCCAAATTATCCAATACATATTTTATAAACCATTTACGAATCACACACAACACAATCAAAACACAATATAATTGGAATTCAAAGCAAAAACAAGCAACTTAAAATACAATGAAAAAATTCAATAATTGTAATTAAGGGTTGGTCAGGTTGGTTAGGGTTAATTTTGGGTTGGGTCAAGATCTAGATCTAAAAAATTGGAAATCTTGATCTATAGATTGCAATCTATCTACAGTGGTTAATTTTGTTAGTTATATTTTTTGCAAATCAATCCCTCAACTTTTTAAATTTTACATTATTGTTCAATATTTGGCTGATATTAGCTGTAGCAAACAAATTGTTGTTACTATCTAGCACAGACAGCCTATACCAAACTCTATAATTTTGTACCATTTTTCGGTTAATATGGTAAAAAACTTACTATACTGCCTAAGAAACTAGAACTCTTTTTTTAAAACAATGTCATTTTGGTTCAACTTTTCAAAATAATATTGTTTTGATTTTTAAGTTTAAACAAACATGATTTAGATTTAGATTTTGAAAAGTTTTAAGATCAAAACAATGTCGGTTTAAAAATTAAAACTAAATTGATGTACATTCAAAGCTAATACCATTTTAACAATAGCCTAATACCAATTTAATAATCTTTAAATTTACTTATTTATCCTAAAGCGTCATCAATCGGAAAGTACTCTTTTTCCGTCAAGCTCAAGCTCAAGCTCAAACGTACGTGTATCTGCTGCAAGTTTCACGATGTAATTAGTAAACTTTTAAATTATATTTTTAAAAAATATAAATAAAAATATTTATATTCATCTTTTTTTTTTGGTTTCTGAACTTTTATTCATAACTCTGCCTTATCTCTTTTTATATATATATAAATATGCATGTATGTATAGTTACTATAGTATACGCCACAAAAAAGGGCAAAAGGAGAAAAAGAGGAATAAAGTAAAGACACAGATAATCAGCAATTAATGAAGACCATTTTTCAATTTAACGCAACCTCCGTCGTGGTTTGTCTGCGTCTGCTCCTATCCTTTGACAGCGCTCCTCGAAATTCTACTCTCCGGTGTGTACGCCACTTCCTCTCTTTTTCCTTACATTTTTTCCGTGTCTATCAACTCTCTTGCCTTATGGGGCTTCTTAATCTGCGGTTTGGTTTTTGATTAACTAACGGCTCTCAATCGTTTTGTTTTAATGAACTGATCCCATCAAATTTTACTTCCTTCTCTGGTTTTCGGAGTTTTTGCAAGTTTCATTGTTGCACCCTTTATGAGTAACAATTCTGACTTGTTGTCAGTGATAACAATTGGTGTCTTGCTTTTAAGAGTCGGGGCTATATTTAAGAAACCATCAAATAGCTGTTCATTTGATTGTTTACTTTCACTGAAACAGTTAAGATACAGAGAATCTTGCACGTTAGAGTTAGAGCCGATTTGTTCTTAGTATCAAACCACTAGATAAGCTATATTTGTCTTTAAGAGCTCAAGTCCTTCTTTGTAGAAGCACAAGGCCGAAGACCCCTGGAACCGTGGAATGAAAAAAACTCTTTACTGTACGTTACGATTTCAGTATATGGTAATTTGTATCTATTCCTTCTGTCTGCATTTTGATGGACGGGGTGTGGTACTAGGACTGAAATTCTTTACTTTTTCCCTCTTTGAGAACAGCAACGCGTATTGGACTTTTCTTACTAACTACTCTGTTTCTAATCAAAACCGTTGGTTTCTCAATTCTCCTCTGTTCACGCAAGGACCAATAATTTTACTTCTTTCATAACAGCAAACCAGTTCAGACTAAAAGTTGTAATCTTTCTATACTTGCGTCTTGTAGCTAAGAGTTAAAAGCTCAAATGGGGGAAAACGCTGAGACTCAACTACAAACCAAGCAACAGCAGCACCAAAAGAGGCAGAAACAAGTGCTTCTCTTCTACTGTATTGAATGTGAAGATATTGCAGTGAAGATTGCAGCTCAATCTGACCTCATCACGCTGCAGTCAATTAACTGGAGGTGCATCTATCTCTCTCTCGCACAAATCTATACATATGTGAATGGTATCATATTTTTCGATCGATATTTGTTATGATTTGGATATTTCTGATTTACTCATGTTCTAGCCATTTTGTCTTAAGATTATAAAGTTGAAATATAAAGTTACAGCATTTTCACTTGAGTAGATGTGAATGGAGATTTTTGCATGCAAGTTTAGATAAAAATATTAAACTTTCGGTGAGAACAGATTTATAGTTCTTCGGTTGGAGATCCTGTTTACCGGTACTAATGGAACATCTGATTTGGAAAACAGTTCTCTGCTTTCATATGAAAATTGAATATATTTTTTGTAACTGTTAGGTTGATTGTACTAAAGATAAAATAGGTTTAAGTATAGTTTTGTTTTTGAAGAGGATCACTATTACATAAGAGTTATTATTGATGGAACATTCTTGAATTTGGTAGGAACTTTGACGACGGATTTCCAAACCTTTATATAAACAATGCGCATGACATACGCGGTCAGCATGTTGCATTTCTTGCATCGTTTAGTTCTCCGGCAGTTATATTTGAACAACTTTCTGTAATATATGCACTTCCGCGCCTTTTTGTTGCTTCTTTTACACTGGTTCTGCCATTCTTTCCTACTGGCTCCTTTGAGAGGATGGAAGAAGAAGGGGATGTTGCAACTGCATTTACCATGGCAAGGATATTGTCAAATATACCAATATCAAGGGGTGGCCCCACTAGCCTTGTCATCTATGACATTCATGCCCTTCAGGTTTTCCTCTTCCAATGTCTCAGCCTAAACTAAAATCATTACTTATCTAGACTTCTAGTAATGTTCTATATGTGTTCTCATTTTTCCTGATCTCATGGTTATTCAATTAGTTTTGGCTTTTCCAATACGTCCGGACTGGTGGAGTATGTTTGGACGTTCATTTACATTTGTTGACAGTTATTTTACTCCAGAATCATTGTGTTGAGTTTTCCACTAGATCTACCTTTGACATAGTGGTAGCCTGTTACCTCTGCAAAATTTCTTGAACAATGTTATTAAAATGTTACTTTTTATTAAGGTTTTACCAGTCAAGAGCTAGTTTTAAGGAAAAGGATAGTCGAAGGGTGGCTTTCTTCGTGCATTTACTTTAACTTATTTTGCAATGTAGTAAAAGACTATCTTTTCTCAATTTGAAATTTTTGACATTGAAAGTGAGATCATTTGGAAAATTACTTGGCTGATTAAGAGATTGGAAGGAGGAGTTCACATTGTGCTATATCACCCATGGGCTTGCATGCAACCATTTGCAATTGTCTCCTATTATTGGGTGATCTTTGCTATTCTCCAATTATTTTGTTTCTCCTCTTCCTGTTTATACATTTTGACTAAAGCATTGAACAATAAATGGATTTTACGGGAATCATGATACTCTATATGTCTCCTGATATAGAATTTAAAAATGGTGCAGTTCTCAGATTCGAACTCTTTGTTGATCTATTTAGGAATCTTCATTCTATGGTTGGGTGGTTTGCTAATCTTTGTGTAGAATTGGAGTTAAAATGCATGGGTTAAATTAGATGTTAAATTCTAAATACATAAGCTTATGCAAGACTTGAAAAGCACTTAGATATCTCATCTTTTCACTTTTGTTCATATAGCTTTGGACCACTTTCTGAATCTTGTTGTCAGATATCTAGTTGCTAAATAATTATGTTTCAATGAACCTTTTGTTGCAGGAACGATTTTATTTTGGAGACCACGTTTTGCCTTTGTTTGAGACCGGAATCCCTCTGTTGAAGCAACGTCTTCATCAGCTTCCTGATGCTGACAAGGTATTCATGACAGTGCTTGTCTTCCTGAAATGTATTGTTCTTGTTCGGGATTCGAGAAATTACTTCCTCTTGCTCCTGTTACTATCAACCTTGTCATCTCCACTGAGAATGCAAGAAGGATAGTTCTTTTGGAAATTAAGGATAGTTCATTGCTAGCAATCTGAACTTTTGCAGATTATTGTAGCTTTTCCAGATGATGGCGCTTGGAAGCGATTCCACAAACTGTTAGATCAGTTTCCTGTGGTTAGTTTGTACTTTATGGTTCCTGAATTTAATATTACGATCATTTCATCGCGTAACTAAAGTTTCCAACTTTCAGGTAGTGTGCACAAAGGTTCGTGAAGGGGATAGGAGGATAGTTCGTCTAAAGGAGGGGAATCCT
Source organism: Erythroxylum citrifolium (assembly GCA_026284465.1). Lineage (NCBI taxonomy): Eukaryota > Viridiplantae > Streptophyta > Magnoliopsida > Malpighiales > Erythroxylaceae > Erythroxylum > Erythroxylum citrifolium. Next base: position 23,969,621 of record JANKOE010000002.1, on the reverse strand, counting down.
GCTGGTTACCATGTTGTTATTGTTGATGATTTGGTGCAATCTGGAGGCACGCTTATTGAATGCCAAGTAAGATTTGAAGTTATCCTGCAATCCCTTGTTTTATAAATCTGTTGTTGAAACTTATTTGTAAATGTTCCTGTATATAGCATGAGGGAAAAAGCAAAGAGAAAATTTTCCATGATGTAGACTATAATTACCCACGTTAGTACAAATTAGCCATAGCATTGATGCTTTCACTCTGTTTTTCATTCCTGTTCTTTTATTTGTGTAGAATATAGCAACATTTTCCACACTGAACGAGACATTTTTGAAGTATTAAAAGGAGGCTTGAGAGTTTGCAGTCAAACTTAGGAGATCAGAAAGACGTGATAATAAGTGACTTCAACTAAATGAATGCTCAATTGGATTTCTAAAGTTTGCTAATGAACTCTAGCTAAAGTGATCTTTATTTAAATAACATATCAGCTGCTTTAGCTTTCTGTTACGGCATCCTTTTCTAATTCTTCATGGAAACTGATATTTTTTCCCCTCTATATTAAAAGATGTTTGCCTTCCTCCCATCTAGTAGAATCCAGACAGAGATACTCACTGGCGCGATTGCTAGTTTATGAGAAGATTCAGAGCAAAAGCCCAACTTCAACTGCCCTATTTGTCTTGTAATCCAAGAAGCTGTTAAAAGGACCAAAACTCATAAGGCTCTAAGATTCAAGGCAGGAATTTGACGAAGAAGTCAGGCGTCTAGTATCATACTTTTCTCCAAAAAAGTCTAGTATCATACTATTTATAGGCCCTTATCACATAATCTTGGCATGGGAAATTGGTTGCAAAGAATTGACATCAGTTTTTGATATAGTTCTCTTCTGGAAACACAATTGCCCTTATAGTGAATTATGTGTTTATGTGACTTTGCCATATGTCTGCAACAGTAATGCATAGTTTATACTTCGATGTTGAGCAGTTCATCGGGATCTGAATGTTTAACATTGATTATGGTGAATTAAGACATGAAATCTGAGGGTAGGCTTTTGTTTTCTGCTCTTTGTTCTTCAGAAAGTTTTGGCAGCCCATGGTGCAGCAAAAGTGAGTGCATATGTAACCCATGGCGTGTTTCCTAAGCGCTCGTGGGAGCGATTCATACATAAGAATAATGGTCAGAAGCTTCAACCCTTTCTGTACTAACTCTTTCTAAACTCAAAATGGATGGCCTTTTACTACAAATATACAAGACATCAACCCATAAAAGCCTTTTCTGTTACCTTATGTATGTTTTTTATTTGTTTACTTTTCCATTTGAACTTGTAAATATAGCTGTATGATGAGATTCCACCTGTTCCTTTAGTAGGTTTTGAGAAGGCATTTTCCTACTTTTGGATCACGGATTCATGCCCCCAGACTGTCAAAGCTATTGGAAATCAACCCCCATTTGAGGTATTGAGTCTTGCAGGGTCCATTGCCGAAGCTTTACAAATTTGAATGAGATACTTAAATTTGAAAGGGTTCCATGTATTTCTATGATCAAGAGGAAGGAGATCTCTAGGAATCCATTTCCAATATGTTGGATAAGGAGAAACTCTGATATCTGCTACTGCGCATGATATTGAAACTTGCCTTCTTGCGTGTGTAACTTTTTCATTTTATCTTTATGATTAGCGAATATTTTGCACGCCTATTAATCGTTGTAAATTTTAATTTACATCATACTTAAAACCATGCCGCATGAAATATACCAAAAGGCTTGTTTTCATAATCTTGATAGAGAGGTAACATAAGAAGCGTATAGGAATAGGGAAAGGTGGAGTCGGTTCCTAATTGTTAACTTACTATAGTGAATTACAATTGTAACTAAAGTTTAATTTTTTATCAACAAAGTTTTACCGATGTGTCATTTTCCATCTACTCGTCAATCTCATGGGCTCAATGGGATTGGCACAAAAAAAGCTACCTTATTCTTTTACCATTAACAGCATAGCAACTAATAGTTACCATAACAAAGGACTTGAATCCTCATCACTAACTTGTGCCACTGGCACTGCCAGTCAATGCATGTAGGCCCAAATTCTATTTGCTTGTATATGTATGTGGGCACGGGAGTACGATGAAAAGAGAGAGACCTTTACAATAATATACATAGTAGTGACATTCACAAATTGACTGCTCAAGTGACCCCATACCACAGGGTTATACCGGACATTAGGGTCTGTTCATCTCCCTTTCTATACAATTTTGGTAAACAGCCCTTGATCCCAGATAATCAAACAGACATATATGCATATGAATATATAAATAATTTATGCAAGTGGACACCAAGTCACCGTACAAAATGAGGTGAAAAGAAACTAAGATTAAAAGAGAATTCCGAAGAAGGGTTATCAGCACAAATTGATGAGTACGCATCAGCTGCAGAGTGACGTGACTTCAGTTCTCAACAAAATGCTGCACCTCATTCTTCTTGGTTAATCACAATTTCTTGCTCTAGATATGAACAAAATGCTCTCTGCTTCTGATGATATGATATTATGCAGTATCCATGGCCCAAAAGTGGATACTGTTCATCATTCAAGGAATTATATGCTTGTTCCTTGGAATCTCTTCCAAATTTGTACATTTGAAAATACCTACACAAATGTTAGCGCTCCTAGCCACCACTTAAAGGCTAAGAGTAAAATGATCACGGTTAATTCTTCTCGTCCAGACTGCCCTTTGGGCTCTCCAATGAATCCCCGGAGTAAGACCCATCTGGCTGACGGATACATATGTTTAGATTGCCTGATAGTAAAGGTTCCTGGAAACCATAACATACACAAAAGTCAAAGAAAGCAATTAGCAGTTTACTACACCCCTGAATCCGGAAATTTAAAATATCATGTGGACACCGCAATCTACTCTTTACAGAAAAACTCTAAACTGAATTAGATTATTTTGTACAGGGTTTTGTTAGGACATAAGGGCTGTGAAAAGGCAGAACCATGGTCATTGCTTTGAGTCATGCCCATTTTTCTAAAGCCAATTCTTAGCATTTAATTGCTTGTAGATTCTCCTCATCTTGATCCAAACGCACTCTAATGAGATTGACTCAATGACATTCCAGAATCATTAGATCGAACTCGATAACATCATATAAAATATATTACATAGCTATTATTCCAATTATTTTCTGAAATTCAAAAATTAACTGTAATCATTGTGAGATGGTATAGTCAGGAGATATTTTCTTATGGCATTATTCAACTATTGTGTTGATTAGAAGTCCTGACCAGAATATATAATTCATAAGTAGACATACAATCATCTGATTGCTTAAATAGGTTCAAGTTAATGCTCAAATAGGCAATGGGCCACATAACACGAGATGTGATATCAAACTGGCTAGACATTACATCAAAGTAATCATGTGGTTTTTCCAAAAGAACTCAACATTGACAGTGTTCAGTAGGACTATTTAAAAGTAGAAGAGACTGTCATAGTTATACTGCAAAAACTTCAAGAATTTCAGGAGCAAAAACCAAGATCACTGTTATCACCTGATCAGAAGTCTCTTCACCCTCAGAATGGAACAGAATTGGACGGCATCGCTTATCTTCGTTCATTAAGCTTGAATTTTGAAAATGAGCCACAAGGGCAGCCTTGCCCTGGATTCGTGCATATGCCAGTGACGCAACCTTTTCACTATTAAACTTCTCCCACTTCTTCCCATTAAAGGCCTGCAAATATTTTAATGGTGTAATGGAGGCAGCATACAGGTTATATATGCATAACACTCACAAATTCATTAATGCCATAATCAAAGGACCAAAATGAACCTCATAGAAAGGAATGATGTGTGAAGGAGACACCATATTGATGAAGGCATATCCTACGTTGCATTTGTTCTGCAACCAAATACCTTCATCTGTCAATACACCTTAATTGCCTAGTTAAACAACCGTAAGAACTTGCTTCAACACACAATTACCTTAAAATCAATTGGCAGATAGAGAAAATCATACGTGCCCTGATGATTTTCATCAATAGCAACCAGCAACATCTTTGAAGTGTACCTAAATGGGCAAAAGGTGACAGATATGTTCAGCACTTGCCTAGGTTATACTTTAATTTAAGGCATTGGTTGATTATTCTTACTTATTAGGGATATTTTTTATCATTAAAGTAGTCCTGGTATCCTCTCCACTAATAATGTTTTCCAAATCAAGCTGATACTGCTTCTTGCTATCTATTTGGCTCCCACTATTCTCAACTCGTCGAGTTCGACCACGCTCTGCAAATCCATCACCATTCACTGTTCCTGGTCCCGAATAAGAACCTAGGAACATAGGATTATGCCTTGGGAATGATATCATCCTAAAACTAGGTGAACCAGTTTCAGACATACTGCCTTGAAGGCCAAAACTTGCACCCAAAGCTGTAGGAGCACACATACCCATCATATAACTTCCTGTGTTGCGGTTTAAACCTACTCCACCATAAGCAACTTGATTCAAATAGGATGTTTCTGGTGACTCAGGCAAGAAGCCAAAGTGCCTCTCAAGAGGAACACCAGAGGGGGCTGAACCTACATGATGGTGATGGTGAACATTTGCGAAAGCACCATTTCGACTTGCAGGAGGAAAGGCTTGTCCAGATCCACTGGATCCAAAAGTGCGTCCAACTGATGGAGTCTGCCAAGCTGTACTAACATGGTCAGGGTATTGATTCGGACTTCCCCAAAGAAATTGAGGACCCGATAATGTTTCAATACCAGATGTCTTGGAGTTTGAATCACCAAAAGCAGAAAGAGGGCCAGGACTTGTGCTTAATTTTTGGTCAGGGAAGGAACAAGAGTGCTGATGTGTTGATCCTTGCATTGAGCTTGTGTTACTAAGCAACTGAGTGACCTGGTTAGCCCTTCCTTGGTCCTTACCAATAGGAGCAATTTTTGCAGGGTTGGAAACACGAGGAAGAATAGAAGCCAACCCAGGCAAAGAACTTCCATTTACAGGACTTAAAGTTCCAAGGGCCATAGACTTGTTAAGACCATGCAATAGATTATGCTCAACAGGGCTGCCAAATTTTGTCCAATTACCTGCCATGGAAGTAATGCCATATGAGCCGAAAAAAATGTATTTCCAACAGAGCAAACTAGGAATTTAGACCCAAAAAAAAAGTGTTAAGTTTCGGGTAAAGAAACAAGTATTTCTCTTACCTGGAGGAGAGTTAGCCACTGGGGAACCTACTTGATGTCTAAAACTTCGAGCTTCGTCTTGTTCGAGCTCTTGACTTAGTTGCTGCATCAAGCTAAAGATAAAGGATCCTCAACTTCAAGCCCTTTTATCAGTTCCATCGATAAAATATGTAATTTGTTGGATGAAAACGTTGTACTAAAACAAATATGAGAAAAAAGTTTGATAAAATAATGAAGGTAACTAGGGAAGTTGCGTAATTAGAGGATTTTAGAAACTTGGACAGTCAAAGAAAAGGTTTCTTGCATAAGTACTCTACAAAATGAAAAGAAAAAGAATATATAGTGAGTTGGTATCGAAATCGATGAAATATCGAAAAGACATAACTGGGGATGCTCAAAGAAGCAGCTTCACTAAGAATTGCCAGAACCAACACCATCCTACATATATTAGTTTAAAAGCTCCAACTATGAGTTATTTATATTCTCCTGGATGTTTCACTCTTTCAACAATAAGACCCTCATGCTTTAAATAATGAACAAAGTAGGACAATTGCACTCGCCAATGAAGAATTGGAAAAGAAGCAATCTTAAATTGGAACTTGGCATTTCCATAATCAGGTAAAATCTTAAAATTCTAGTTATTAGAGTTATAATAATTTTCATTCAGCATCAGCATTTTAATTGTAAAATAACCAATAGTCAAGTTTTATATTGTCTTTAAAAATGTCAAGTAAGAACTAAGCCATGTCATTTTCCCATTTCTACGAGTCACTGGTTGAAGATTCATACCCAAAGATGATAGGAAGTGCTGAAGTTTCCAATTAGTCTTGCCAATTAATGCCTAAATATAATCATTCAACATGTTGTAATTTATATACTCTTTTCACAACAAAAGATAGTTATAATAAAAAAAGGTTTAACCAAAGGATAGTTTGAGGACAAAGAATGTGTAGTCACAATAGATTGCAAAATCTAGAAATTTACTGACTTACTTTCTACGAGCTCCACCAGGGCGGCTCGGTTCAAGCTTAATACGTTTTCCAGCTATATCACTCCTATTTAGTGCTTTAAGAGCTGCCTCTGCTGCTCTAACATCATAGAATTCAATGAATTTGTGATGCCGTTTATGTGGTGTTTCTCTTATCTGTAGTTTGAATGCAGACAAAACACATCTTATCAAAACAAGTAGGCATGTAAAAGTAGTACAAGCAACAATCAAATTCTTCAAATATTGGCACCTCTTTGATCTCTCCATAAGCCCCAAATTTTCGACGAAGTTCGTCATTTGACACAGATGCATCCAAATTGAAAACTACAAGTGTTCCTTGATTCACATCTTTCTCCGAAGGGTTATCCTGACATTCAGTATGACAAATATACTTCAGATAAATAACCAAATAATAAAAGTAAGTGAGAGCATAACTAGTTTATCTTTTAAACCTTGGGAATTGAAAAGTGAATGTCCAACTTTCTTCTTCTTAATGGCTTATTTTGTAATGCACGCATTGCAGTTCGAGCATCTCGAATGTCATAGTATGAAATCATCACAAAGCCACGATGTTTGCATGCAGTATACAGCGTTCTGATATCGCCAAATTGCTGCAAAAATTGAAAGGTTATCACACCTTGCTGATCAGCAATCAAGTCAAACACAATTGTTGATTTATTCAACGTACAGGCATATAAATGGACCATCGTCACTATATTTAAACATAATTAAAGTTATACATGTCTACATATGAAAGTTGAGCTGACTTTTCAAAACCAATTAATTCCCAGTAGCTGATACCCTCAGAATGATGTCCAAATCCCAGCCCTTAGACATGTGCTCATTTACCCTCGCTTTTGCGGGCGTTGGGAAGAAGTTAGCCTTGAATGGGAGATGAAATTAGAAAGTAGAAGTGCATCTAGACATCGACTTTTCAGAACAGTAGCTACAGAGATAAATTAAAAGAAGAAATGGAAAGGGAAGGTAGCAAGAGAGCAGCAGAACATAAAAATACAGAGTGGGTACCATAGAGAAAAGGAGAAATCAAGAGGCTACGTAGAGCACTTACCGTTGGAAAAAAAATTTAACAGCTGTTTCTTATTAAGATTCTGAAAGGCTACAAATATTTATAATAAGCCAATAACAACGGAAACAAATCATGTGTCGCCTCAATCTTGCAAACAACAACCACCGCTTATACCCTTAAGGGGTAAGATGTAAAAGAATTTGTGACTCCTAGGCCACTAACTCTGGAGAAACACAATTTCTTCAGTACAGATGAAACATTTAACAGAGTTTATTAAAGAAATGAGAATTCCTATTACCGAATATGGAAGGAATGTTAATCTAACTATAAACAAGCAGTTAAAATAAGCCATCATTGTGACCAAACAAGTGATACATGTGACTCTGCAGAGATGATTAAATAATTGAAGCTAAGATGTATCTGAATCTAATTCTACCTCAAAGAGAGATCTCAATTCAGAATCCTCCACATTACTATTGATGTTTCGAACAAATAATGTTCTAGACGGATGCTCCCCATAGGGGTGTTCTCCAGCCACTGTCCCCACACCATTTGGAAAAGCATAGTGGCCAATCCCATTAGTTGCTATCCCATCTGAGAAGCTTAGTTTTGAAATTCCAATGTGAAGGCTCTCTTGTGGGTCCAAGTCCAACTCCATCCCCCCACCACTGCCAAAGACGTCATCCTCTTCCAAATCCTCCACTTGACTGGGCAGCCTACTGAAGTCAAAATCATCGGCTATGCCATCCAGAAGCTCATCATCATCAGGAAGCAAGCTCCCTATTGCATTTGTTTCAATATCATCAAATGGATCCTTCAATTCATCTTCTAGGCAAAGCTTGTCTAGATCAGGTGAACCATCATCAACAGACTGGCCATGATACTCTGAATCATTCAAGTTTACTGGAAGTCCAGAAACAGGTGTGTATAATTATAGATTGTTCCTGCCAATACAAATCATGTGTAGTAAAAATAACTTGTATACATACCCTTTTCATGAGGAAGTACGGGCAATGAGGTAGAAAACAAGCTCGCATCACTTGATGTGTGATATAAATCAGTTCGAAGGGGGATGCCCCACCCACCCGTAGCCACTTTCTTAAAAACATTGGCTGCAGGAGTTCCTGCAAAACCTATAGAAAAAGTACTAAGATTAATCAAGATACAACAAATTTGCATATGAAATATATCCCAAATTTCTAGCGAAGAACATGAAGGAAGAAGGGCATCTCCAGAATGACCTGACGCAACATCGTTTAAACTTTCCTCCATTGATCACCTCCTGCTCAGACTAAGAAATTTGGAAAACCAATAAGACATGGAAATGGTAAACTTAAAGCAACAATTTTAGTATACACATTATGTAACTATGATCAAATCATTATTAACCAAAATGTCAAATGGGAAGATTACATCTAATCGTCGTCTTTTTCATATAGTAAAATCATTCACATGGGATTATATGTTTATAGTCAAAGTTACCACATTTCCAACCCCAATGCTTCAAAATGTCTAAATAGAAGTTTGCATGAGAAACATCACTCAGAAAATGAAAAAAAAAAAAGAAGCTAAACAAGGTAATAATAAGGCTAAACACAAAAGAAACAACAATTCTCCCAAGTCAACCCTCGGGAGAAATGAAAAGAAATAACGCCGAAATTGAACAAAATTGGGTTGGGTTCAATGGGAAGAAGAAGTAAGTGAAATTAAACAAAAGAAGAAAAAAAACAAACAGAAAAATGAAAATAAAGTAGGTGAGCAGCAGCTAATAAAGGTCTCTCTAAGTCCCAAGACTCAACTTGAAGTCAACCCCACTCCCAAAACTTATAACCAAACTGAAAAAGACGATCTTTTATAGAAGAAATATAAAAATCCAATGAGTATGATTCTTAATTCCACCAAAAAGTAAGCCGCTTCGGCCAGAAAAACAGAAGGCACAATAAGCGATCATTTTCGCAACTCCCCCAGGAAGAGAAAGAGGGCATCATCAAGTTGTAAAGTAATCCAATTAAAAACAAACAAATAAAGAGAGAGAGGAGTTACCTGAGTAGATAGAGAGAATTGAATGGGTGAGGTAAAGAAAGAAGTAACATACAGAACAAAGACAAGCAAAAAGAGAAAGAGAAGGGGGTTCTACTATTTACGTTCTTGATGATCAAACAAAAAGGCCTTTCCTTTTTGAGGCAGTGAAGAGAAAGACAAGTTTTGGGGAGTTTGGAGTTTCGTAGAAGGAGACTTGTATCTTTCTTCTACTCCTCTTCTTCTTCCGCCGGAAAACCATACCATACACTACTCTCTTTCTCCCTTCCTTTTCCTCTTTTGTATTTACAATTATTTAATTACATGACATATTTAATCCTTGTAGAAATAAAAACAAAGAGACCAGAAAATGGGAGGAGGCCCAATGAAGTGTAGGAATGAGTAGAGAAGAGAAGACCAAAAAGACAACAATCACTAATTCGTACTCACTTCAAACACTTTTTCCACTATTTTGGTTTTGGTTTTGGTTTTGGATGTAAGAAGATATAATCAAATTACAAAATAAAAACCAAAAGAGGTAGATTCGGTTGTATTTGATTTCCGTTTGGCGTCCGTTGACACACGAACACTCCCATCTATTATTAATAATAAATATCTCACAACTCAATACGACGTTCCCTTATTATTACTTGCAGCGTCTCTTTATCTTTGTCTGCCATATCTAGTCAGTGACTTATTGTGTCCAAGGTCATCGTACGTGCGTATTTGTGTAGCTTTTGTTTGTTGTTGGTGGCCAATTAAAAGCCTTTAAGCTTAACGAACTTAGATGAAGTTGCGTGCACTTGATTCCGTCTCCTTGTTTAACGCGGTGCATGAGTGGGTGACGTGGTGTTGCGTCGGCTGCTTCACTTCTGAGGTACCTCCCACGAATAAAACGCTCCCAATTGTAAACCGACACGTGTTGAATTGAATATCCACCGTCCGATCGGAATCCAACTTCACTGTTTATGTTATCTAATGCCTAAAATCCACAACTCCGTCGTCAATTTTAATTCCAACTTAGTATCATGAATTCAATTATGTTGTGATTTTATTTAATTTTATAATTAAATTGAATAAAGTTAATTAATTAATTATAATTAATTTTGTAGCTAAATATAAATAAAATAATTTAATAATTATTTAAAAATAATTAAATTTAATATATATATATTCAAATTAATAATTAAAATAAATATTTAATCTATAAAATATTTATTTTAATAAAATAAAATAAATTTTAATGATAATTTATCAATAAATATTATATAAGATATCAAAATAAATTTAATTAATTAAATACATTATCATTAAGTCTTATCTTTTTTTTAATGGATCATTAAGTCTTATCTAATATGTAATTATTATTGATAATAAAAATATAACTATAACAACAACGAAATAGAAAAATAATAATAGAAAAACACAAATAGAATCAAACATCATACTCTTTTTTTATAAGAGCCACTTAAGGGGGTGTTTGTTTCTGTTTTTATTTTTGGTTTTCTGTTTTTGTTTTCAAATTTGGAAAAAAATCTTGTTTGTTTG
>JANKOE010000002.1:23920581-23940628 GCA_026284465.1 Erythroxylum citrifolium | reverse complement strand
GGGAGGTCCGATGACTTTGAATTTTGGTTGGATGTGATTATAGAAGTGCGTTTTATCATTGCAGATTTTTGGGCTGTTCAAAATACAGTCGTTATACTGCCCGATTTTTTTGTAAAAATCGGGTTATGGCAAAGTAAGAATTTAAATAGGTTTGGTTTAATGAAATAAGAATAAGAGGTATAAAGAGTGATTTTGAGATTATGGAAGATATATGACAAAGGATAGTGAGACTAGAATGGTAAATTTTCCAAATGGGAAATTGGGGTGTTTTGGGTTGTATGAGATTGATTAAAGATGAAAGAAATGAAAAAGAAAAATATGGAATGGTTTGTATAAAGACAAAAAAATCATATTGGGATTTTTCGAATTAGTCTTAGGGTTTCCAAAGCAACGTTTTGTTTTCTAAGATTTGTGCTTTCGAATGTCGGCATTTGTTTCCGTTCGTTTCGAAACGTTAGTTTCGATTTGCTTCCGTTTCGTTTCGCTTCAAATTCGATAAGAAATCCGTTCTTTCGAATTTTTCGTTTTCCGTTCCTTCGTTTCGGTTGGGGTCCGATTCCGAGATCGGGTCCCAACAGTACTCCAGTCCCTTGTCAGTCTTTAGGCATCTTATCTTCTTTTCAGTCTGATTTTCCATAAGTGTATGCCATTTTATGAAGTTTTCTAATACTTCATCTTTTCTCTTCATCGGACATACCCAACATTTTCTAGATTTATCATCTACGATAGACATAAAGTATAGGTTCCCTCCTGCAATAGATACTTGAGCTGGCCCCTAGAGATCACTATGAGCATATTCCATGATCTCTGTGGCCCTCTGTGCTCCCTTTTGGAAACTGGATCTGTGATGCTTTCCTAACACACATGATTCATAGAACTCCAGCTTCTTTAGATCTTGCTTAGGAAGCAGTCCTTGTTTAAAGAGGTGGAACATACTTTTGTTCCCCGCATGGCCCAACCTTGAATGCCATTTCTTAATTGAATCATGATTTTCCTTCTCAGTAACCAGATTGACTTCAGTAGAGCCAATAACATAGTACAACCCACCTCTTTCAACTCCTCTGATAATGACTCTTCCATCCTTTAGGATTTCTCTGATTCCATCTTTTGATTTGATATAAAAACCTTGTTTATCAAACATGCTTTTAGAAATTAAATTCATCCTTACTCTAGGCACAAATCTGACATTAGTAAGGATTCTCTTCTTCTCATCAAACGTGTTGATGGAGACATTCCCAATCCCTTCTATCCTTTGCTGCCCAGAATTTGCCATCTTTACCTTGGCAGTGACTGGTTCAATTGTTGTGAACTAGTCTCTATGAGGAGTCACATACATAGTGCAACCTGAGTCAAAAATCCACTCTCTACTTAGGTTTTCATTCTCTTCAATGACTGCCAAAGTCTCATCACCACTTGAATCTTCTGGTTTCTCCACATTTCCTGCATCTCCACTTTGTGCAGCTTTATCCCTTTTCTTCTTTCTGCAGTTCCTTGTAAAATGTCCCTCTTTATCACAGTAGAAACACTTTTTAATTTTTCCCTTTTTCTTCTTTTCCTCACCTTCCTTAGTGTGCTTATCCTTTCCACTTCCCTTCTGCTAATTCCCTTTCTTGCTATTCTTCTTATATGACTTCTTGTCTTGATTGTTTTCTACAAACATCACTTCTGCCTCTTTCTTGAATGGATTAACATCTACTATTTCTTCCATTAGTGAGTCTAATACCCTCTTGACAGTGAGGGATTTTCCACTAGCATTCTTAATCACCTTCTTAAATGCATTGAATTCATAAGGTAGAGCCTTTAGAATCACAACAGCTTGATGCTCCTGAGGGATCTTTTCATCTGTAGCTTCTAAGTCTTGTACTAACTTAAAGAAATAATCTAGGTTATCATCTAGGGAGACAGATGTGTTCATCTTGTAGTTAGCAAGATTATGGAGAAGAGTCATCTTATTAGGAAGAATCCTTTTGCATATATTTCATTAAGTTTAAGCCACAACTTCTATGCAGTGTTACAATTCTGCACTTTTCTTATCACAATTAGTGATAAGTGAAGCATCAACTTGCAATGTGCAAGTCTTTACATCTTGAGTCTTTTTATTGAATCGGTTTCACCATCATACTGATCTTCAATAGCCCCATAGCAGTCATAAGACTCAAGAAGGGCTTGCATATGAAGTTTCCAGATGGTGAAGTCTTCGTTACCAATGAAGACATCCATTTCTTTTCCTACCATCTTGTTTGTAGTTTAAAGAAATAAAAGATGATTTTACGTACATAAAACTCGATGATCCTTGATGCTTTGAGTAGTCAAGAAATGCCTAGGAGGTTTCGGATAGCTCTGATACCACTTATGTTAGGTTAATTGTGTTGTATTGATGTCTTTTATTGTAAAGACTGATAAAGAAAATTGTATCTTACAGGTATTGAAGATTGCGAAAAATAAAGAATACAAGGATTTACTTAGTTCGATAGTGTAAGTGCTATCTACGTTCAAAGATCTCACTGTAGTGGTTCCACTAGTATCAAGAAAAAGAGAAAGATTACAGAGATTGAATGTTTTATCAAACACTTGCAAAGAGTCTAAGAACTCTCCTAGTACCCACAGATAAGTACCTTAGCACAGTCTGAAAATTTTCACTCTAATTCTTACACTCTTAAAATTTTGATTACAAAGTATGAGAAAAGTCTTGTGTCTGAAGCATTGAAGTCTGTCTTATTTATAGTGGTTGAGGCCAGTTACTTTCAGTTGAGCTTTGACTGAGTCAGATATATTACACGTGCTCCTCACATGATCAACTAATGTATACTTCTGCTGCTGTGCGTATTGTATTGTTGTAGCTGCGTTTTAATTGTCTCCAAATGTGTTAAATACAACAATGTTTTGATCATATGCTTCTGACTCTTGTTTTGTCACGCGTGTCTCATGTACGAGTCCCTTAAGCTTAGTCTTTTGTTTCTGACTAATAAGAACATTCGAGAGTTTATCTCTCTTTCTCGATTCGACATCTTTAGACACTTCTTTTTCTTTTCTTCGATTCTCCATGTATCTTCTGTGGTTGTTGTATCTAAGTGGAAATTGATAGGGTAAACGTGATTATCATCACAATTCAAGTCCTCTTACTTCTCCTCATCATGATACAATAAACCTAGAACTGGAACCTACTTCATTGGAGAGGAATCATTCAAATTTTTGGATCTTTTTGGATTTGATTCTCAACTCCTTGAAGTATGGTATCCAAATGTTGTTATCTAGTTATAGGAATATGTCATTCAATTTTTTTTAACTTTTTAAATCTAGTAAAGGAGCCCATAGAAAGATAAAAAATATAAGGTAAGATTTTTTTAAAATGGAGAGGTGACATAGATATTTAGTTAGATTCTAGATTGATTGTTTATAAAATATTACAGGTACTTTTAAAACATTTTGAAACGTTTGAATTCAAATCAAATTCTAGTGAAAATGTTAGTATTTAATTAGACCTTTTTCTCCTCTTAAGTGACCTAATAAAGGGTTTAGTTAATGGGTCAAAGTCTAGTGAAAAAAAAGATACCATATTAGTATGAGTTGGGTATTTGTTGAACTTATGGTAAGATCTAATAAGGTTATTATAAATAGGTGTTGTATCTTTTGTTTAAGTAAACCTACTTAAATAAATGACCTTTTAACTTGTTAGAAGTTTCGTACTTCAAGAAAAGCATAAAAAAGACCTTGTTGGGATCGTTTATAACCACTTTCGTCAAGTACTATAGAAAAATTTCAGCGACTTACTCAAATGTTAAGGAGCTTATTTAAAGCTTCTCGTATAAAAATAGAGAGAAAAAGCGGCAAAATTTTTCATTGTCTTCGTTGATTTTGGGCTGATTGAGAAAGTTCATTGTTTTCCAATACTACATCAAGCATCGTTTCAACTTTCAAATATGGCAGATGAAAGCAATAAAAGTGTATATCATTGTTTTCAAATACTACATCAAACATTGTTTCAAATATAAAAGTGTATATCAAAATCTTGTATTTCGATCTCTAGCTCTAAAAGAAAAGCATCAAAATCTTTTGTAATCTTCCCTTCTTAACAGGTATGTCAAAGAATTGGAGCTGCAACCGAAATCATATATCAAGACTAGCAAAGATGCACATGTGCTGTATGTGAGTTGGCAACAGAAAACCATTGAGACATTACAAGGTTGACTCCCCGTTAACATGTCAGGGATGGTAATAGAAAACGTGAAAAACATGACCCACCCTATCAACTTTACCGTCATCGGCATACGTCCCTTGAGACGGAGATTTACCATCCCCAAAATGGAAGGGCCTTTCACTTTCACTTTCACATGCCACGTTTGTTTTGTTTTGCGCGTAACTTCCAAGGTGATGGGAGGTTGTAACGAAATAATTCAATAATACTATTATTGTTAGGATTATCCTTACCTTCCAAGGGGGAATTAATTATTGTGAAGATGAATGGGCAGCGTGTGCACGTGGGAAATAGTGAAATGTCCCCAGCGAACATCCAACGTCCTTGGAGCTTCCAAGTGGCAAGAGGAGTGTCTCAGCCTATGGTAATAGCTATTGCTATTCGCTGTCTTATTTATGTTTCTGTCTAGTCTCGTGTCTCCATCTCCAACTGTAGCTATTGGTAGTAAATAGTAATACTAAATAAAAAGAAATACTATAAGTTAACCAAGCAAAGCTCCATCCGAATCCCATCCAAGTAACGTAAAGCCAGCGACAGCGAAGCAAACTGCCAGCTTTTGTTTCTGAATTCTTACTCCATCTTCTGAACACACAGTTACATTAATGCCCCTTCCTTATCTTGTTTGTATCTGTAGTCGTACTTTACGATAATACCCCTGAAGCCCCCTAGATTCGTGGCTATTCAACTTTTTCTTTTTCCAATTTTAATTTTGTGTCGGTGTGCTGTATAAATCCGCACCCACCTCACACACCCTTTCTCTGTTTCACTATAATACCCTAAGCCCCCAAATAAACAACAAGAAGAATAGGAACCTTTTTCCTTCAACCTCCGTTTACCTTATCGGAATTTGTATATGTATTGAGTAGGGATAGAGAGAGAGGGATCGGTGGGGTTTGGTGGTAGTGAATTAACAAGGAATTTGTGTGTTTTATGCTGCTAGGTTTGAGTGGGAGTTATTGGAAGAGGGAGGAGGAAGAGTTTATGAGTGGATTGTTATTGGTGGTGGTGAAGGAATTAACGAGACCAAGTGTAAAAGGGTGGGATTGTGGGTTGTCGATAAGGAGTCGGAGTCGATGGGGCAAATGTGGTTGAGATTTCGTACCTAACAACCATTTACATCCCTTTCTTTTTCGTCGTCTACTCGCATTACTTGGATTTTACTTTTACTTGTTTGTTTTTGGTTCCAAGATCAAGGGCTTCAAGCTATGCAGCACCAAGATCCACGAAAAAAGGTAGATTCTTTAGTTCTTTTTTCTTCCATTTCCAATTATTTGTCGTTGCTACATTTGTATATCATGAGAAGATTTTCGTTTTTGCTTATTATACGAATTGCAATCAAAGAGAAAATTTTGGTTTTACGTTATTGTTTGGATTTGTAAGTTTGCAGTTCAGAACTAATTCTATTTGACAGACTGGTGAGATTCTAGAAATGTTATTGAAAAAAAAAATAGGGGTTGTTGGGGTGGTCTGTTTTACCTTTCATCTCTGATGAATATCCATGATGTAATATAATGCGTTTTGGTATTTGGTAATGCGGGAGATTGATGTTTTCTGCAATAACGGACGGACAGTCAGGCTCCACACCCAGACACGTTGTCGTCTGCAAACTGTTTCAAGTTTTTCTTTTATATTTGAAAATTTTCTGTTTTTACCTACTAGTAACAGCTTCGTTCAATGTTATTATCTACCGCTGATATGGTTTCCAGCTTATTCCGTTTATTTTTCTCTTCATATTCTTTGACGATTTCTGTAAGTAATATTCCTATTTTTCCTTTTCAGTCTTAAGTTGAACTAGTTTAAACTTGATTTGTGATTTTCCTCCAATGTTTTTAACAATTTCCTGTTAAACCATCTTGCACTTGCATCATTATCAATATTACCTGCATTTCAAATTTTACTGCTTCAATTATTAAACGGCTGGAAAGTTAAATGTTTGCCTGCTTGCCAAGGAAATTAAAGTTTCAGTGTGATTTTGAGTTACAAAGTTTTGGAAACTTGTGCTGCTTCCAGCCATCCAATTCTTTCTTGTTTGTCTTCTTCTGGTCTGTGATCTTTCTCTTTTGTTAATTATTTCCATGTTTCCCTCTTTGTTCTGCTGAATGGCAAGTAATAATGCAATTGCATATACAATATCAAACTCTTTTCTAATGGTTAGGTGGCAGACTAGAAATGGCTGTGGAATTTCACATGATCGAATATAAACTGCAGATAGGATTACATTCATGTATCAGTTTTCAGAATCATGTACAATGTTTTCTTCTCTAATATAATGTCTCATCCTTCTCTGCTTTAATGGTATCTGAGTATTTCCACATGCTACAGAACTCAACAGAAATGGACTTCTTCTCTGAATATGGTGATGCCAATAAGTATAAAATTCAGGAAGTTATTGGAAAAGGAAGCTATGGTGTTGTTTGCTCGGCGATAGACACTCACACTGGTGAAAAAGTAGCAATAAAAAAGATTCATGATATTTTTGAACACATTTCAGATGCTGCTCGTATCCTTCGTGAGATAAAACTACTTAGACTCTTAAGACATCCCGATATCGTGGAAATTAAACATATTATGCTTCCACCATCAAGAAGGGATTTTAAGGATATTTATGTGGTTTTTGAGCTCATGGAATCAGATCTTCATCAAGTCATCAAAGCGAATGATGACTTGACACGGGAACACTATCAGTTTTTCCTTTACCAGCTACTTCGTGCCTTAAAGTACATCCATACAGGTACTATTATAGATAAAAAAGCTATTGTATATAATTTTGGTGGTCACTTGCAATTTGTATCTTTAAGATTTGCCAATAATGAGGACTTGCCTTTGGTCAATGCCAATGTCTTTCCATTTTTGTATTTGCTGCTTGTAATCTGCTTGCTGTTGGAAGCTTGGAAATCATGATATTGTATGCCATTTCAATTCTTTTCTTCTATTTTCTTTTCTCTGGTTTTTTCCTTAATTTTTATTACATTAAATCTTTCTTTTCATGGCTGCAGCTAATGTATACCATAGAGATCTAAAGCCGAAGAATATATTGGCAAATGCAAACTGTAAACTTAAAATCTGTGATTTTGGGTTGGCCAGAGTTGCCTTCAGTGATACACCTACAACAGTATTCTGGACAGTAAGTCGCACTGATTAATTTACTGTTGGATTTTACTCTCTAGTTTTAACTTGCATTTTCTTTGTGCATAAAGATTTTTCTTTTTAAGTTTTCCTTGTACCTTTCCAGGATTATGTTGCTACAAGATGGTATAGAGCTCCAGAACTGTGTGGATCATTTTTTTCTAGGGTATGAATTTTATTTCATATACTCCATTATTTCTTGTAGATCTGAACTATGTAATGCATTGTGGATCATTTTTTTCTAGGGTATGAATTTTATTTCATATACTCCATTATTTCTTGTAGATTTGAACTATGTAATGCATTGGCTTTGTTTAATGTTTCTTTATCTTTGATTCTTGATTCTTTAGGTATGGGCTTTGAACTAAACCAGATGGTTTTGCAGGGCTGGAAATGGGCTGGCCCATGGGCTGGTCTTGCTAATTTTTTTAAAATTAAAAGTGTAAAACAACGGTCTTTCTTAATTGAGTCTAGGCCTGGGGCCTACCTGAAGCCTAACTTTTCTAAGCAAAATTATGTTGTTCTGTTTAGAAAAATTGGGCGTCAGACCGGTTTGGGCCTAATTTGACTCATGGGCCTGCCCATTGAAAACACCTGAATTTAGGCCCATGGGCCATCCCATTGCCATCCCTAATTTTCTTGTTGCATATGGTTATTTTATCGTCTTCTCATAGGGTTTTGTGAGATAGAGTTAGGAATGTAAGCATTACACATCTATTGCAATGTAAGCTCTCTGATTGGAGATAATTAGGTTTTTGGATTATTTGGTAGATAGAATGTCTCATCCGTTTGAGATGAAAGTTGCATTAAGTTCTCGTCTGATCAAAGGAAACAGAAAAGGATGATTTAAACACATTTTGCTAAGTATTATTGTCGATTTTTTTCTTCTCATGTTTTGTGTGGTAAAGAATATTCTCAAGTGTCTGCAGACTAAACATTTATAGTCATTGCCACTGTACAGACCATTTTTTGCCGACTATGCATATCCATGTGAGCATTATCAAGCCCTATCTGATATGTGTGGATTTCAAGGAATTAAAGTATTGCTTTTCATGAAATTATGACAAGATGCCTCTGATTCAGGAGTATATATTAGACCTAGGAATATCAGTCAAAATATTCATTTCCTTCCAGACAAATGCTATGGAAGTTGTTGAAATGCTTCTATGTTGCACTTAAACTAATCTGATGCTGTAGTGTTTTTAAGATCATGTAAATATTAGCTTATTCTGATTAATTTAAAAGTTCATGCAGGGTTCTCTGGAATTTTTTGACCAACATATATATCTACTTTGCAGTATACACCAGCAATTGATATATGGAGTATAGGCTGCATATTTGCTGAAGTACTGACTGGAAAACCTCTCTTTCCTGGAAAAAATGTTGTCCACCAACTTGATTTGATCACTGATCTGCTTGGCACACCATCATTAGATACAATTTCTCGGGTACGGAAATTTTGATTGGAGTGTGCTTTTAACTTGATGTATGTCCCAGTCATGGTCTCTACCAACATGCAAGCCTAAACCACAACCACACTTGTACCCGTCCCCGTTTTACTGGGTGTTCAGGGCCGTTCAATTTTCTATACTCTCAGTTTTAGATCACCCCAAAAAAGAAAAAGTTACAACTTTGTGGCTAATGCTTTTTGGATATAGGTTCGAAATGACAAGGCAAGGAGGTATTTAACTAGCATGAGAAAAAAGATGCCTGTTCCGTTCGCTCAGAAATTTCCAAATGCAGATCCTTTGGCTCTACGTTTGCTGGAAAGGCTGCTTGCTTTTGATCCAAAAGACCGCCCAAGTGCTGAAGAGGTTTGCCATATCATATCAAATTGAATGATATCTGTTTTTTTTAAAACTTTCTGACCCTGTTCCTAAGGAACTTTAATGTTGCTCATCTTTTATTAGCTGTCCTGAGATTACTAAATGTGATTAGTTTGTGGTGAGGTTTTTACTTGCTTAGGTATGCATTGTAATATCTATTTGATATTTATCAGGCACTGGCAGATCCTTACTTCAAGGGGCTCGCAAAGATTGAGAGGGAGCCTTCTTGTCAGCCAATAACTAAGATGGAGTTTGAGTTTGAGAGACGAAGAGTTACAAAGGAGGACATAAGAGAGCTAATTTTTCGGGAGATACTAGAGTACCATCCTCAACTGCTCAAGGACTACATAAATGGAACTGAGAGGACCAATTTTCTATACCCTAGGTTCTAACTTTCTCAATTCTTTGTGATTCATTTCATGGATCAAGTTATTACAGACAGCTTACAATGCCACTTTCCTCTGATTCTGATTCTGATCTATCTTATGACAGTGCTGTTGATCAATTCCGCAAACAGTTTGCTCATCTTGAGGAAAATGCCGGGAAAGGTGGGCCAGTAATTCCACTTGAAAGAAAGCATACATCTCTTCCTAGGTAATTTTCTTCAATCATTTCTTTTTCATTATTATGTTTTCAAATCTTTTTTGTGTGTTCAAAGTACAAGTTCTGGTAGTTCATTAGTGTTTGGGTTATATATGATATGTGAGGTGGTGATCAGGCTCTTGGTTATTATTTTAATAATTCTGATTGTGTTTTATTAGTGTATGGGCTTTAGAATTTAGCTTCGGTATATTTATTCAAGTGTTTTAAGTGTTGATTTACTTTACTTTTTCATTTGTCCGTTAGTTGAGGTCCGTTCACTTCACGATGTAAAAAAGTTGGCTAGGCGCACGCTCCAGGGCTGTGATGGGCTTTGGTATCACATCCTTAAAGCCAAATATTTAAAAAATGGAGATTTTCTAGATTAGTGAGAAATTGTCTCCCTTTTTGGCAAGGTTTCGTTCAGTCGAGTAACAAACAATGTCAAATTTATATCCTCTTACCTTTTTTTTTTTTTTTGTGGAACTCTCAGAACAAGGACTGATTGTTTTTTGCTTTCTGGGAGATTGTAATAGAATGGCCCCATGAAATTCCTTTGCTTTCCATCTACTACCCTGTATGCAATCCAAACAACCTATTGGTTATGTTTAGCAAATCGATTGGTGTTCGTGTGTGCTTTGTTTAATAAAATAAATGAGCAGTTAGGAAGAAAAATGAGTGATGAAGGGGAACCTACAAGCAGTGCATTTGCTTGTTACGGTTGACTGCTCAATCCTAGATCAGTTTTGTGTGGTACTGTTCCATCAGTGATGTTTGATGTGCTTGAACTTGAATTTATATTTGTGGTAGATTTTGTCTGCAGATAATCCGGATAACATTAATATTGTTATTTTTGCACATTCCATAGTGCATATTTGCCGATTATCATGATATTTTTGAAGAGAATGATTGAGACAGTGAAATGATAAGAATTCTGTGTGTGTTTTTATTCTTCTTACTGAGTATATATATACAGTAGAATTATGCACATCAGCTAAAGGCTATCGGTTTACATAGCAGGAGGTTGGTATGTAGTAATGGTAAGTTGTTACAGACGGTTACATGGAAAATGACGTTTACAGATATTATTTCTTAACAATTTTATTGTGCATCAAAAATAAATTACACTTATTGGCTGCAGAAGTTTTGATCATAACAACTATGTTTAAATAGGCAACTTTTATAAACTTTTTTTTTTTCTGGAATTGCCTGTTGCAGGTCTACAATTGTAAACTCAAATACGGTCCCTCCACGGGAACAACAAACCGTTCCTTCTTTAAAAGACCGGCAGTCTACAGAAAAGGTATACGGCAAAAGTCCTGGAGAATGTGAAGGAATTCCTGTAAATATATCAAGAACTATACAGTCAGCACAAAGAATTCCACTAGGTACAGTAAGACTCAACTTGTGCTGTTCATATAAGTGGTATTGTTATTTTTTAAAGTATCCATGTAATAAATTCTTATCGATGTTTTCACAGCTAAAGCAGGAAAGCTTGTTGGACCATATGAGACTGGAAGTATGATTAATGATGCCTACGATCCAAGAACATACATCAGAAGCGCAGTCCTTCCATCTCAGGTTGCCCCTCCTGCATATTGTTACTACAAATCTAGCACAAGAAACCAAGATAGATCTACCATGGAAGCTGAGAGGAACTTGTCCTCACAAAATCAAGTGCAACAATGGGGTGTGGTTACCAAATTTTCTCCTGATGTCGCAATTAACATCGACTCCAACCCATTTTTCATGACTAGGGTGGGAGTGAATAAGGTGGAACATCCTAATGAGTGCATTACAATCGACACAAACTTGTTGCAGACTAAGGTTCAATATGGTGGGATTGGTGCCTCCGCAGCAAGTACAGGTGCTCACATGAAGGTAGGTACGGTTCAGTACAGTAGGACTAGGATGTCTTAGAAGAATTGAGTAACCATGTTCAAGATGAGCGATGAACGTAGAATTTCAGGAAGAAAATGGAAGTATTTGCAGTGGCTGGAAGTGATGGGAGGCGTTAAAGAGGTGCAAAGAGTTGAAAGGTTTTCTCAAGCCGGCCATGGAAGACTGTAAATCCTGGAAAGAAACTCAACACACTTGAAAGTGTATCATAGGTCAATCTAGTGATTATCCGGGAAAGAAACTCAACACACTTGAAAGTGTATTATAGTTCAATCTAGTGATTATCCAGGAAAGAAACTCAACTCACTTGAAAGTGTATTATAGGTCACTCTAATAAATCGAACCCTTGCCTTGCCCTCCCCATACATGTGCCAATATGATGGTTCATAACCTTGCCCCTTTTTCCTCGGTTGCTATTATTTACGTGAGACTGAAATATTGGTTCTATGGGATAGTGATAGCCATCTTGATAATTAAAAGATCATTGCTTGACAGGCAATGCAATCGATGAAATTCCCTTTTATTTTATTAAGACGAAAGACATCAATGTTATGCAAGAGGCCTATAAGAACAGAAACTCCTCTTCATCTTCATCCGTGTGGCTCGTGTCCGATCTTGCCTTTCTGATTTCCAGCTTGACTCTACTCCCCTGGTCTGACTTCTTAGCCATAGCATTTCGATTTGTCAACGGGACATAATTTCAATCTTACCCTAAACGTTAACAAAAAACTCTTAATTTCATGTCTCACTGCTTAGAACATCCAAAATTGCGAAAAGAAATTAGATACATAAATTAAGAAACAAAAAACAAAAATGA
Source organism: Erythroxylum citrifolium (assembly GCA_026284465.1). NCBI lineage: Eukaryota > Viridiplantae > Streptophyta > Magnoliopsida > Malpighiales > Erythroxylaceae > Erythroxylum > Erythroxylum citrifolium. The sequence continues at coordinate 23,928,186 of JANKOE010000002.1, read as the reverse complement.
TGAAAAACCCTATGGCTTCCTTCCCTTACACAATAACAACTGCATCATGAATTCTACATCTCCTGCACTCTAAAACAAATAAATACAGAAACCAAGACAAAAGGGGGGTTTTAATCTCCTTTTCAATTTGTAATTTTATTTTTATTATAAATGGAATGAAGTTCAAAATTTTTATTATAATTTCTCAAAAAATTATGATGATATTTATGTTTTAAAATAATTAACTGTTTATTTTTAAAAAAGAAGACGTAATTTTATATAAATAATTAAAATTAAAGGAAGGAAAAAAAATATAAAAGTGACAACTGAGTTAAGAAATAAATTTTTTAAGAAAGCAAATAACAAATTAATTTCGTAAACAAAAAGAAACGCAAACAACCAACAAGGGTTTTTGATCTTTGTTTCAATTTGTAGTTTTATTTTATTATACATTAAACTTGTGTATTTTTAAACAATTCTAATTAATATTTTAAATTGGTAAAGTTCAAAAGTTTTATTATAATTTGTTCAAAAATTAAAGAAGAACACAATGTTTTCAAATAATTAATTTTAATTTTTAAAAAGAAAATAATTAAAATTAAAATGTATAGTCGCCTATAAAATTAATTGTATTTGATAAATAGAAACCAAGTTTAAAGATTTTGTAGATTTTCCAATTGATGCAAACTACTAATGAAGATTTTTTTTTAAGTTACGAGTTTTGTAAAAATAATTTAAAAAAATAAATGGATTTTGGGTCAAATATAAATAAGTACATCTCTTAAGGTTAAAACTTAAAAGTGTAATTTAAATATATTTTAGCAAGAAATGAAAATACATATAACTTCTATTCCTTATTATATTAGAGTTGCTCCAAAATAAAATATAAAATTACTAATCATTTAATTATAACATATTACCAAATGTCTTTTTTTTTTTTCATTCCTTACTTATTCTTTTCTTTTGGTACTAACTAACTAACCAGGAACACCATATCCTTACTTAATTCTTATCAATTAGAATATCGTCATGTGCATACACGTGACAGTAACATACATGTGACAATAAACACGAGGTACCCAAAGCCCAATTCCACTTTCTATTTAATCTCATATCATAAAATTACAGAGAACCCATATTGCCCAGTTGTTTGCCCGTCTCCTGCGCCCACCAGCTGCTTGACGAAACACCCAGCCGCCTGAAACCCTTTTGCCATCTCCAAGATAAACCCGTCTGTTTGTTTCACCGTCCATTTTTTTGGAACTGAGGAGCTTTGTTCTAGAGCTCAACTCGAATGATCTTTGGTCAAGGCTAGATGGACGATAGAGCCTTTATTATAGTTCTCCAAATGCTGTTCACTGGCACTTTTGCAAGGGGCCCTGCTCAAGGTTTTAAATTTCTGTGAAGGTGGCCGAAATTGGTGTCTCCATTGGGTGTTGAAGGTGAGAGGAGATAAAGGACAGACTTTTGTCTTCCTCTCGTTCTGTGCTTTTGGTTAATGCGTTTTCCTTTAGTTATGCTGCTTCAACTTTTTAACATCTTCTCTTCCGTGAATACCAAACAAATTAAAAAGTTGAACCCCTATCTTCTGCTACATAGGTGTTATCATTTTGAACCAGAAAAGGGTTCAAACAAGGCACTGTCTTTAGCACCTAAAATGCCACAAAATGATGTCGCAATTTTCTGGGATTTGGACAACTCACTCCCAAAGTCATTCCCTCCATATGAGGCTGCTGTTAGGCTAAAAAATTCAGTATCCTCATTTGGGGCTGTTAGGTACATGGTGGCTTACGCAAATCGCCACACTTCTAGATATGTGCCGAAAGCTGTTAGAGAGCAAAGAAAAGAGAGGGAATTGTTGAATCAGTTAGAGAAGCGCGGTGTGATTAAACCAGTGGAACCGTATCTCTGTAGGGTTTGTGGGAGAAAATTTTATAACAATGAGAAATTGATCAATCATTTCAAGCAAATTCACGAACGTGAACATCAAAAAAGGTTGAATCAGTTGGAATCTGCCAGAGGGAAACGGAGACTAAAACTAGTTGGCAGGTATGCGGTGAAGATGGAGAAGTATAAGAATGCATCAAGAGATATTCTTCTAACTCCAAAAGTGAGGTACAGTCTAGTGGATGAACTGAAAAGAGCAGGGGTTTGGGTTAGGACTGTGTCAGATGAGCCACAGGCAACAGATGTGGCATTGAGGGAACATATGGTGGATGTAATGGATAAGAGGAAAGCCGAGTGCCTAGTGCTTGTATCAGATGACTCTGATTTTGTTGATGTTCTGGAGGAGGCAAAGCTAAGATGTATAAAGACAGTTGCTGTTGGTGACACCAATGATGGGGCGTTGAAGAGAGTTGCGGATGCTAGGTTTTCTTGGCAGGAAATTCTTATGGGGAAGGCCAAGAAAGAAGCTCCCTTAGTTGTTGGACAATGGCGAGACCGTGATATTCTCAAGAGATTGGAGTGGAAGTACAATCCTGAAAAGGACAAATAAATGTATGAGCCATTTTTTACAAACACCATATCGCGTTAGATGTTAATTGATTCTACCGGTGATTATTTGATAGCCGATGCTATCAGTTATTTGATCAGTGAATAATATCATATGTTTATTAAAAATATTTGAAAAATTAGTTAATTTTATCAGTTCATTTGATCAGTAAATAATATCATCTATTTATTAAAAATGTTTGATAAAATTAACTATTTAGTATTAACTGTTGATGTGTAAAATGTCTTATGAGGGTATGAATTAAAAAAAATATAAGCACATGAATATTAATATTTTGTTGAATATTTTTATAAGAATTTATATTTAAATATTTAATTTTATAAAAATTAAGTTTATAACTTTAATAATAAGCATAATAATAATAATAATAATAATAATAATAATAATCTAACGTTAAATTCTGTATTAATATAAATGGTACATCAAGCTATATCATATTAGTATTTTTATATAATATTTATGAATTTTATTATTTAATAAATTAAACATATCTATAACTATAGTATGACACAGATACAATATATAGTAGTTATATACTAAAAATATTAATTTGATATGACTCTTTATGCTAAAAAACTTAATATTATGATATTTTTAAATGTAATCTAATATTATATAATTAAATAAAGATTAAAAAATTTAATGAACCTTTTTAGTATATTCTTCTAAATTTTACGACATAACTATAAAAAAAGCCAATTTTAAAAACACTCAAAGTAAAAATAGAAAATATAGTAGAAGGCAATATTTTCATTAAGTAATCAGTTAATTCTAAAAATTTCTTTTATAGAACTTTTAAAAATTAATTTATTGAAATTAAATAAGCTAACTAATAATTTATTTATTAAATTACATTAATAATTTTTTAAAATAATAAAAATTAAAATTTAATAATAAATTAAAAAATAACTAATAAGTTATTTGCCGTATACCTGAGGTTATGGATTTGATGATCAGGATAGCGACGAACAAAGCGAGACCATGATTGCGACGTTGATGGTATCATAGACGATGCTGATGTTGGCTGTACGAGGAGGGAAGAGTCCAGTGGTGCTAGGTGGGACCTAAAATCTTATGCCACTTTTTAGTTTGGAGTCTTAGATCTTATATCTAATATTATGATATTTTATTGTATCTAATAAATCTTAGCCATTTATTTATGTGAATCTTGTATGGATTATGCATAGGTTCCGTAAAATAAATGACTGAGATTGCATGAGACAGAATAAGACAGAGTAATATTAAACAGAAGATCTGAATTTCTTAGTTTGACAGTGGTACTAGTACCTATATCCGAGATATTCGTTTGCTCCCGGCATGTGATGCAACTATCAAGAATGTTTATTTGAAACGAATTTAGATTTTTTGTTTAATATTATGTTATTTTATTATAAATAAATGACTCAAATTTATAAGACAGAATAAGATAACATTAGAATAAGAATTCTGTCCCATCTGAAACAGCTATCTAATTTAATTACAGGCATGACAATTGGGCCAACATGTGAGGTAGGTTTGAGTTAATTAGGTCTCGAGTTTGAATTTTTAGGTTTGATAAGTAAAATAACTAAAAGATATCGTTTTAAAATTTTATGTAAATTGATGTCACTTATGTGAATTTATTAATATAAAAATAATTGTCTATTTTAAATATTTTTCAAAATGTCTTCTTTTCACGTATTAAAAGTCTAAATTTAAAATTTTATTGAAATGTTAGGATGTCTTCATATTTATTTATTTTTGGGTTGAAAGAAGAGCGCACGAGTCATTTGGACCCCAGTGACTTTGACATTCTCAATTGCTAAAAGCAAAGATAGAAAAACAGGGCAGACAAATGTGACACGCCTAAAGTAAGTTATAAAAATAACTTCAATGTCAAATCTATATTGTTTCTTCATAACAGAAACATAAATACACGATATCCTCTCCTGTGAATGTGTGTTGGTGTTGAGATTTCTCTAGCAATATTTCCATGCGACTCGTAATTGGAAATGATATGTCGTTGGTGTCTTTCTAGGCACCAGAAAGAGGCATTGAAGGAGGATACTTAAGGTAGAAGGAAGAAAACATGAAAAGAAAAGGAAGAATATAACAATGACATGAAGACAACTGTAGCGTGTCAATGTGAACCGAGAACTGGTCCTCATAAGTATCCTTAAACGCTGTTCACCAAGTCCAAGGCTCCTACATTTGTAGAATTTTTGAGCCTATCTACTGCTTTTTCCACCTGATACAAAACAATGACCAGACAATTAAAATCTAAAAAGAAGAAGCAACTGGGTATGTATTTCAGATGTATTACCTCATGTTCCCAATTTGTTCTGATAGTAAGAATTATCAAAGTTGCTGTCTGTAGAAACACTCCAATTATCATACCCCACCAAATCCCCTAAAAGTGAAAAGAGTGTTAAATTAATCTAAATGGGTACATGTGTGAAGAGGAAAAGACCGACAGAGACTTACAGCGATACCCAAACTAGTCTTGAAGCCAAGGACACAACCAATGGGGAGACCAATAATGTAGTATGTGGTGAGGTTAACATAAGCAACTATAGCCTGCCATCCACTCCCAATGGCAACACCTAAATTTGGAAATGGAGTGAGTACAACATTTGGTGCAAGTAAAATAAAAGAGATGATTAGTACCTGAAAGTACAGGCTGAATGCCATTAAGGAAAACAGAGAAGGCAAGAAGAGGAGTCAAATTGGAGACAGCTTTTATAATCTCAGTATCACTTGTGAACAGTTTGCTTAGTCCAACCCGAAATATCAGCACTATTGCACAGAACACAATACTGATAAGCATGCTCGTCCCGTTCACCACTATCACTGCGAATCTCGCTAATCTTGGATGCCCTGCTCCTAGCTCATTACTTACTCGAACGCTGCAATGCATCATATCATATCTCAATTTAAGTCTTAAAAAAGATCCCATGACCATGATATATGTTATCACCTGAATCTGGTCAATGTCTAATATAATAAATTAAAGTCTATAGGAAAAACTACTGACCTGGCAGCTGCACAAAACCCCAACATGAAGTTAATGTCCCAATTCCAGTAGTTGAGGATAACGGAGAGGGCGTCCAATGAGAGAGTTGGATTAGGGAGAAGGCCGGCTATGATTAGTAGTCCTTGGACGTACCATATTTCCAGACTAAATCAACCAAAACAAGTTATAAATGAATTAAAGAAAAGAATAATTAATTCATTCATTCATTCATTTATCAGTACCAAAGCATGACAGCAGAAGCAGCAGTAAGCTTGAAGTAAGGCCAAATTCCTTTGAAAGCTTTAATGGATAGGCCAGTCCAGGTCTCCTTGCAAGATGGGCTCAGAACAACGTAAAGGACAGTCAAGAGCACAAGGACCCACCAAGAGAAGCTCAGAGTTAAAGCTGCTCCTACTAGACCATAGTCGAGAACGTATATAACAATCCATGAGATGAGAATGTGAAATAAGAACACCCCAACTGCCATGTATGCGAGAGGGTTAACTATGTTCTGAGCTTGAAGAAACCTCTGCATCGGACAGCATATTGCGAAGGCGTATACCTGCGGTGTCATACCACGAGCAAATATTTGACCCTGTTCGGCTATGCTCGCCGAGTACCCCATAACTTTAAGGATTGGGCCAGAGAACCAGAAGAGAAATGTCAGAAGAATGGCTGCTGCCACTTGCAGTACTATTGCCCTCTGGCAAATTATTCCCATTGCTGCATACTTCTTCGCACCATAAGCTTGACCACATACAGTTTGCACAGCACTTGACATCCCAATCTTTTAGTCATGTCAATTAGTTTAATTAGTTGCATCACAAACAGTTTTATGAAATGATAAATTATAGTAAGTGAACTCACGTACCATAACCCCATAAGCAAGACCCTGAACGGCGGCGGCGGCAACAGAGGCTCCGGCAAACTCAAGAGCACCCAAATGGCCGGAAAAGGAGAGGGTGGCGAAGGTAAGCATGTAATTGAAAACAGACACGGTTATGGACGCACCAGAGAGCTGCCAAAGCAACCTTGACTCCCAAGCAACAAGACGTGGCCATTGTCGGACCCCGACTCTTCTCTGTCCCAAGAAGTCTTCAATGGCATCGGAGGACAAATCCCGAATTCGGACTTGCTGTTCCCCATTCCCTCCTAGTAACAACGCTGTGTTGTCGTCCGGCCCCATTCCACTTCTTTTGAACTGACCCACCCGCCCGAAACAAAAATTACAGTTCGTAAGTTGAGCTTGAGCAACAGGTCCGTGAAGTTCAAGGTTAAATAACATGTTGCACATTCTGTTGGTCCTTGCTCATATTATGCTAGGGTTGTATTATTAGCTAACTACCATTCCCGAAACCTTAACATTATTGCAATAGGAATATGGAAGACGAGTAGCTGAATCTAACTAAGTTGATTGGTCATAGGAGTTGTTGCTGTGTGTGTGGTTGAGTTGAGGCGGTAGATAACTTTACTAATTGAGCTGAGTGAGGACTCCAGGTTTCATTTTTCAGTATTCTATTCCTCTGCACGTGACCAAATTCCAAGAACCTTACGCACGCTTCATTGGATTCAGTGCCTAACATTAAAATGCGAATCCAAAAACGACGGAAATCATCCTCTTAAGTCTTATCTGTAGAATTTTTAATTAACAGTCGTTTTCCCTCATTAGTTTAACATTCTGCTCCCTTAAATTGCGGTTGGATGTAATTAAAATTCTGCTCACCTACTGTTCTGCTTGACTTCCACTAAATGCTAATTTGATTGTCTAGTTGATATATAGATAGAGAGGTAATTTTAATTGGTCCCTATATATTATATATATATACGTGTACACATTGATATTCACGTATCTTCGTCGTTAGGCTATGTTTTTATATCTGAATAATTAGTCAACTTGCGTTTCTTTCGTAGAAAGCAAAAACAAGTGAAATCAAACACGAAGTTGGACTCCAGTCTCCAGCTCAACTACCACTCAGCCTTCCGTGTTAAGCTTCCCTCCGTATGGTTAGCGTCTGCAGTAAGTAGGGACAGGACGAGACGGAACAGAGTTGGACGGGACAGGACAAGAACTGAAGACAGTGAGATGTTTGGTTGCAGTGGACATGACAGAAAATATTGT